>OMLM01008897.1:11791-51784 GCA_900302695.1 Helostoma temminkii | reverse complement strand
AATAAATAAAGTAAGACAAAACCACTGCATCTTCAAGCATGTAAACTATGCTGCATTACATTACATAACCAATGTGTTTTTGGCGATTACAGTGAATAGCATGTGGCATAAGTACATGGTAAACAAAATAAAGCCGTTTTATAGGCTGAACCCTCCATACTTGTCGATGACAGATATACTGGCGAGAACACTGGTAAAAACTGGTTATCTTTGACATGCATCATTGAACACTGCAATGGCAGCAAGGCTTTCGTGGAGCTAGTCCAAACACAGCCCAGTCTGTCCAGGCTGCAGAGTAGTACAAAGCTTTGTTAAAGTGATTAATTCTATGTTCTAGGGCTGCCCCCTAAAATAGATGAGTCAGTGCAATGCTGGACAGCCACTTGTTTGTTTATTGCTCTGATGCTGACCCCTGAACCAGATACCCTTCATGAAGGAGGATTTATTGAGAGGCTGCTTTATTAGAGTGCCTCAGCTTTAGGTCACTGTACCTAATAAATTGCCAATGTGCGCATGTATGTGTGTAAGTGTGTTTAAATAAATTATATATGCACATACATATATATACACACACATTAATATACACATACACTAACACACACATATGTATGTATGTATACTATATATATACATATATACTGTGTATATATGCTTGGTTCTCATGTGATAACCCACTGGGAGTGCATCAGAACTACCTTGTTGTGGTTCTGATGTGTCTTTGTAGTTAAATGTCTTCTTTTCTGTTTATAGATTATTCCTACTGGGTTGAGCTGTCAGACAGAGTATGCAGTTAAGTTGTTATGAACGACATGGATCAAAGATTAGTTGCTGTGTTGTAGTTGTTTCCCCAAGACTTTTGGGGATATTCTGTGGACTGATGAGACAAAACTTTTTGGAAGGTGAGTGTCCCATTACATCTAGTGTAGAACTAACACAGCATTTCATACAAAGAACATATCAACTCTAAAACATGGTGGTGGTAGTGTGGTGGTCTATATTGCCATAATTGATGAAAAATAATAATGTCTGGCCAACGCACCAGCAACACCAAAAAAATAATAGAATATAAGGGTGTCACAATCCAGTTTAAGGGGTAATTACTTTTTCCCATAGGGCCAGGCAGGTTTGGATAGTATTTCTCCCTTGATAAATGTAATTATCATTTAAAAACTGCATTGTGTATTAACTCTGGTTATCTCTCAGGAAGATGGGAAATACAGTCACAGTCTTGTTTGCACAGAGGTCTTACTCAGCAAGGAATTTTCCTAAGATAACAGGATCTCAGAAAAGCATTAGCTAAAGAAACAAAGCCCTGATGAAGTTGCCAGCTCCCCTTCTTTCATCCAGTTTTCCCTTTGCTTTGCATTTTCTCAATTACTGAAAATATTTATGAAACTATCCTCCCATCTTCCCCCCCTCCTTTATTGTAAAACCTTTCCATTTTATCTTTCTGTACTGCCCTTTCACAGCTATTAACACACCGGTACATGCTTGAGAATTCCACTGTAGGAGAATTTTTCTTTGACGGTTTGTAGTAGAATCTTAAAAATCTTGAAACGAGTAGAATTCTAATATACATCTACAAAAATGTCTTCTCTCAGTTCCCGAGAACAGCAAAACAGCACAAACAGCAGAATGTCTGCAACATAGACCATACACAGCAGAGCAGCCAGTCCAATATAGTAGACACTGGCTGTTGGGTCACCTAAAGATGTAATGTGAAAGACCTTAGTACAAAAACAAATATGTACATCAAAATGAATGTTTTGGAAACATTTTCAGAAAGTGAAACAACATTTTACCAGATAGAAACGGAAAACTAAAATGTTAACAGTTAAATGCAAGAGAGAAAGAATCTCACACTACATCGGTCTGTCACTAAACTAAAACAAAGATAAACTGAAACAAAACAGTTCAGAAAATAAAAACTAGATTGAAACTGTCAAAACTAGGTGGAACTAAACACAACCTACAGAAATTGACATTGAACACACTGGAAAATGTAATATTAAAATAACTGCTCTCTAAGCCCCAATACACTGGCCATGTTTACTGTGTGAAACAATGGCTACAACCCATCTGTTAGTGTGGGCGTGAGAAAGGCAGAGAAAACTGAGACCAGCAACTGGGTGAGGGTGAGAAGTGGGTAAAAATGGATGAGATAGAAATGAATGAGAAGAGAGAGAGAGAGAGTGAGAGAGAGAGAGAGAGAGAGAGAGAGAGAGAGAGAAAAAACAGCTGATGTATTCAACTGAGTTCTCTTGTCAAAGATCTGCTAAAGGGCTGACAATGTGTCCTGTTGCTACTCACTGCGCACACAATTTGATGAGGAAAAACAACAGAAGCAAGCAAGTTGACATATTATCTCTTATCATTACTAATAGTGACATTCTGTTTGACATAAGATCGCAGGTGACCTACAGTTTGAATTGCACCTGAAAGCCCCTGGTGTAGACACACACAAGCAATGCTGAAGCAGCCGCTGTTCCTCCGCTACTGTAAACATGCTGCACACACTATGCCTTCTGTGTAGAAACAATGTTACATGTGGCCATCTCAGTAAGGTTCCACACTGACTGAACTGACTTGTCACAGCAACTGCAGAAGACCGCTTAGTTCCAGTTTTGATGTATGCTGTGATTTATAACACTGAATATCTGCAGTTTCATGTTCAAAAAGCTGATTTATTCCACATTTTACACCAAATGTCCTTCACAATTGGGAAAAAAATATAAAGTATAAAAAAAGGAAAGGAAAATAAAGGAAGAGAGCTGAGGTGGAGAGCGAATGACCCGGAGGGAGGGGCAGATAAGCTGAGCGACCAAAGTGAAGCATTTCTCTTTATCTTGAGCTGATAAGAGCAAACGTGGCTCACACAGTAGAAGATGGAGGACAGACACTGCTTCTGGTCGCTCTCTCTAACACACAAAAACACCACATTTTCTTAAGTCTAATGACAAACTAAAGGGTGAGTTGTTGGGAACATTTTTTTAAGATAAGACCAAAAACATAACACACAAATCCAAAAGGCTTGTTTGGTGGTGCAGTCTTACAGAACAACAACAACTTGATGCGCCAGAACACCCCGTCAGATTGTTGGAGAGATCACGGTAGAGTTAAAGGACAGTGGATCCCATTTCCACCACTGGTTCATGATAACCAATGAACACAGCACCAACACTACTCTGAAGTTAAAGCTCACTCCGGCAAACATATGCAAACAACCAGATGAAGGCTACTAGCATTAAACTGTTAGCACCAAATGTCTGACTGGCTCGTACAGATTGCAGTTTGTGACCCTCGACCTGAGCAGAAACAACACACAGAGGGGACAGACGAAAGGACAGACAGCTGCAGCATCTTCACGTAGAAGAGGGGACAGATGGACAAACAGAACAACCACCTGTTTTTCCTCCTCCTCCTCAAACACACACACACACACACACACACACACACTTACAGCCAGACTGTCAGCTTTATTCAACTAGAATTAGAGAATTTCATTCACAGTGGCCTCCTAATGGTCAGACAGGTTCACATAGACACAGATATCCATACGAAAAGGCAGCACGGTTCAACAGTTGGCAGCCCCTCACACACAGAATGGGTCAACAGTGAGTGTGAAAGGAAGCAGAGAGTCTGGACTGCATCAGAGTGCCCCTGCCAAACACACACAAACACACTCATGTTGGCAGGGTGGAGGGCAAAGGCTTTACAGGCTGCCATATAAGCCACCTCCAGATCATACTACCGGTAGCATTTGCTGCTTGAGGTTACATGTGTGGATAAAACACGGATAATACAGCATAGCTGACAGCCACACTGGGATTTTAAGCAGCACAAAAACTAAACTGAGGTCATTTAGTTCCCTCAGTTCAAATTACAAAGAAAAATGCCTGACTGCAGAGGTTTAAATTGCTACTGCGTTAAAACCTACACCTAATGTTGTAGTTCCCAACTTTGGTCCTCAACACCCACTGCCTTGCTTTCTTTTCTAATCATCCTACCCTATGCACTGCTGATTACCTGAATCCTCTATGTGTAGTAAATCACAAGTCTGAAGATCAGTTCACTTTGTCTTTGCCACTCATTCATCATCTGATTGTCTGAACACACGCAGTTCAAACCTTTATTGTGATTTCCTGCTTTTTTGGGGTTGGGGCCTTTTCAAAACACAGACAACCAAGACCCTGAATGCCATACAACACATATATCAATTGAATAACTTTCACTGAGTTACGTTTTGAGAGTCTTCGCAGCCTGTGTCGCGGCAGCTAACAAATTAAATTTAAAGTGCAAAATTGGCCGAGTGCTCCTTTAAAGGGAAGGCTGTACTTAGTTGAGGCTATTTAATTGCGAAGCATAGCCAATCTTAATTGGATTGGCTTCACTAATTTCAGTGTACTTGAAGTGTGCTCTGTTCAGTGTTAGGAAAACAGAATTATAGCGGGCCGCAATGAGCAGATGTTGGCTTATAAGCAAATGTTTGTGTTTTTTGATTATTGGAAGTTGCAGTTAAAATTCAAGACTAATATTAAATCTGAGTGACAGGGCAAGTGTGAAAACAACATGCGGGAGTGATCAGCTCTGGGGTGGATTGCAGGCCAGTGAGTGTCTGATCTGGCAGTAATGAAACAGACTAACCCAGAGATCACCCTTCTAATCCTACCTGACTATCATCTTAACCCTGTCTCCTGCTGATGTTACTTATTAGTCTAACAGCCCAGTTGTACACAGACAAACACTAACAGCGTGCCTGTGCTAATGTGTTGCCCTGTGTCAAAGCTTATTAACTGCATTAATACATTAGCTTTTGGATCAAATAAAGTGTGAAAAAGAATCCACTGTTGTAATAAACAAGTAAAATGTTAAAAACATGAGCAAAACAAATCATTTTAGACACAAAGGTTAAAAGGTTAAGCCCTGTGTCCTCCTTTATGAGACAATTTGATGTCCACTGGAGAAAACAGTAATCAGGTATAATCTGACTAATGTCCACTGTAGAGATTACGGTCTGACCTCCTGTAGCCCAAAGCCAGGACACACAAATGCAGGTACAAAAAAAGATCAAGTATGCAGCATATACAACCACATCTTCCTCTTAAACAGCAGCTATATTTATTGCAGTTCTTCAGTATAAAGGTGCTGCAGGGTAACTACAACACTAGTTAAACTAACAGCTAACTCACATCCATGACTGTTTGTGTGTTCTAAAATGGCGGCAGGTAATAAGACGGGCTGCTCTTCAGCAGCACAGGGTGGCCATAGACTGTCTGGGCTGCATCACAAGGTCTCTAAAAGTTTAATAAGTATCTCATTATAGAGATGAGCTGTAGCTGTAAGAAGAAAGAGGGTTTGAAGAGCTCACCCAGGTGGGTGACTGCACTGCAGAGACTTGGCCAACCAGCTGTCTAAACATGAAAGCCACATGGTTGTACTATTAGCACTAAGGCTTGGACATTATCATTTTGCTTCATACTTCAATGAAGGCCATCACAGAGTTTACTGATAAAATGATTTTTAGGCAACATCAACTATGCTTACATTGCCTGGGCTGGTTTCAAGTAAAATATGCATCCTAATGATATACTCTTGATAGAATGAATCCAAACACTGTCAGGCAGAGCATTATTGCTGTAAACAAAGAATTTCTAAATTATGTGTGTGTGACTTTGAGCATGTATGTTATTAATTTTCCCACAACAGTTAATTTTAAATACTACATCAAAGTCCAATCTGTAAACAAATACATCTAAGAGCAAAGTAAACATAGAGCTGCTGTAAGCAGCAAGCTGCAGGCTTAGCCAGCCATAATTAAATATTCAGCAGACACACACAGTGATGTGCTCATGCTACAACAAAGGACCTAGATCATGCTGCATTTGGCAATAAAAAATTAGAAACCCACTTCCTGTAAATGCCCCTGCTCTGTACTAAAATGGGACTTGATGCTTGTATGTGATGTGCACTTGTAGAAAATGCACACTGTGGCATGAGTTTCTACTCCTCTTTAAAATATTTAATGCGCAAACTGGTGAATTTAAATACCTTCTGTAACAAAATGAATACCAACTTTATCTGCTTATCTTATCTATGTGGACAAGTTAAGTCGCTGTCTGAGTAAGCCATCCTCTACGGCAGACCTGGCCCTCCCCCATCCCAGTGTAGCAAAGCTTAGGGCTAGAAGTTCACGTGTCAGATGATTCTCTCTGTCACTGCACCGCCATTGTCCACAGGAACAAAGATGGTTTGTCAAAGGTTGCTTTACAATAGTCTCCATCTTCATGGAGGTGAGACTCTTATTTCTAAACCTATTAAATATCTAGCTGGGCCACAACTGGCTGAACATTTTGATGGCATTGTGTTGCTGAGACAACTGCTTCTGACAACTCAAGTATTTGTTGGTTTTCACTGGTCTTGTGTGCTGAATGAAGTTCTTCTGCTGCACCTCAAAGAACCCACAAAATAATTAATTAAAAAGGCTTTTATTATTGGTTTCGCTTTACTTTTTGTGTGGCTCATTTTAGGGAGAGGTTTTTCATATTAGCAATGATAAAATTTGCTGTGTTTTCTTCACTCAGAGCTTACAGAGGTTTGAAAAGGAAGAAGCCGGTAATATGGGATTGAAACACCCTCTCAGCTGTGTGGTGGATGGTCAGACGGCGTCAGAAAACCTGCACACATTCCTTTAAGTTTCAAAAATGAACAACCACACAACAACTTTTTACTCTCAGTTTGGCCATTTAGTGCATTTTGTTAAACTTCTTAGGAGCTAGTTCCAAAAGATCATGGTGGTTCCTGTAACGCATCCTACTGTACTAAACTGTGCTACCTTGGCTACAATCATTGCTTTTACATGGACTTTAGTAACCAGATTAGTTGGCTTTCTAAAGTAAGCTGATTTCTTAACCGTCATATAATCAAACCTACTTTCCATAATCAGGGTAGGGAATTAAAGAGACCTGATTTCCCCCGGTGAAACAGAGATGAATGAGGGAATCATTACATGACGTGCAATGGTGCTTTGTTTACAAATCAAGTCCAGCTAAAGACCAACTAAACTGAAACCACCACAAAGCGTCCAGCAGACATCTAAATAGGTTTTCAACAGTTATTTCTTTAATTCAGTAAGTTTGTGCTGTGATATGCAGCACTGGTCTCAGAGAAGCATCAGGGAACATACAAAGTTAGATTTTATTTTAATATTTAAACGTGAAAAATAGTTTCAGTGTCAGTCAGAAAGAAAAAAACATCTGATTACACTTTTCTGGTAATTGTAGTTTTTAATAATAAAAAAACACATGTTTGAACCCCAAAGCATCTGAACAGCTGTGTGTAGCTAATGTTAAGCTAGCTAATTAATAATAATAATAAAAAAAAAAGGTCAGTAAATACCTCTAAAACATAGTCTGGATGTTCACATAAAGAGACATCTGGGTCTATGTGCTTTAGAACTGATAAGCAGGCAGTTGATGAATCTCTTAATTACTTGTATAATTAATTAATAGAAAAAATAAGAATTCTACCCTGCTCTTTGATCCAGACTGTTCTGCCTGTCACTTGAATGAGGAATGTTATCAGTTAATGCAGTAGTGGTGACTAGAACAACTACAAAAGAAACATAATGTCTTACTTCAAAGCACTGGCAGACAAATGGGATGTTGTATTTATAAGTTTCTATAGAAAGAGACAGGATAACTACAAGGAGAAGGAGTGTGTGTTAAGCTGTACTCAAGTGAAAAAGTGAATGTGACTGCAGAAGTATTAATACACTCACACTTACCCGGCAGAGCTCAAGACACACTGGTGTGTGCACACACCCACACAAACACAGTTCTAACAGTCTGAAGCCAAAAGTAAACTCAAACCAAAAATGAATGTAATTCCTTGCTTATTAAAAAAAAATGTGTATTTTTTTCAATAAGGCAGGCCAAATACCAAATACTGCCAAACTGGCGTGTGTGTACTGAAAGCTCATGGAGTTACAAGGGAGCAACAATAATCCTTTTAATAAGCATGAGTACTGATGTTGCTCCACTCCTTCTTGAAGAGCAGATCAACTGCTTAAGCTTAAAAATCCAATGTTGTCTATTTCCTGACTCTATTTTCCACCATTTCTGGGCAGCCAAGTCAAAATGAGAAAAAGTGAGAAAAGAGAGGGGAAAAAAGGATCTGTGCTGCTGTTTTCTTATTGATTTTCAGCTACCCATCTGCTTGGCGCCTCAGCCACGTCCGCAGCTCCTGTACAGCATCTATTCTGCAGGAAGGACGTACAGCAAAAGGCACGAAAGGAGAATTGTCAGGCCTGAGAACTGGGGTTTCATTTGATCCTTTACAGTCAGTCAGCTACACCTGTGCCATTTCAAAGCTAATCCACATAAACCTGCTCTTTGCACAGGTACCTGGTGAGACCTGTTCTTAAGACTGTGTGTGGGTACACATTGCTCAACCAGCATAAAAAGGGGATGTAAATAAACCTTTATTACACTTATTAGTACTTTTCCAGTGAGTAGGCTTTTTTCCAAGATATTTTGACCTGTAACAACAGACAAGTCACACTCATGGTTTACAAATGTAAACCATGAGAACAAATGCTAGGCCTGCTTCCAGCGTCAGTCAAATCAGAGATAGAACTGTCACTTTTTATTCAAATTTCTCACCTGGTATCTCACCATACTAGGAGGAGCTACAGATGAAAAGAGTGATGCCAGCTTTGCATCATGCTCAACTTCCAGAAGCTCAGAAAAGCCATCAGCTACAGTAGTGCTACTTATAGAGAACAGTACACTTATATTTATTTGAAGATGCAAGCAACTGATTCATCTTTTTGTCTAAAAATCAGAAAAGCTCCAGGTGTCATCTTTAAAAGTCATTTTTCTGACAAAGAAAACCAAAAAAGATACCATATAAAAAATATTAATCCCCCTGACAACTAAGAAAACTTCACTCACTGATGAAGACCAGGAGATGATGATGCAAAAAGCTCCAGGAAGGTCAAGAATGAACCTTTTCACAACAACAATTACCATGTTGTGTGTAACTGTATCAGATTGATCCCTCACTGTTATTATCATTTTAAGCCATTTCAGAAAGAACAGAAGGGCTTCTATATTACATTGCATTTTCATCATTCCTGTCACTCCTCATTGCACATTGACCAACAGTGCTGATATGGCATAAACATAATTTCACAAGAAGAAAACCAAGTTGGGGGAAGGGGACAGCAAAGAAATGCACATTCATGAGCTGTCGTGGCTCATCTCACTAGCCTGGATTCCTGCTGGCAAATCACACAGATGATTGCACTGTGGGCATGCAGCTGGTCAGAGCTGAGCTTAGTGATGACCAACGCGTACTGTTGACTGGCACTGTCCAAAACACGCAAGAGCGAAACACAGTGAGGATGCACACATGAAACACAGACAGCAATGCTTTCTCTTTGTCATTTCCATTTCCACAAGTAGTACATATAAGACGTGTAGCATGGTCCAGCGCGTTCTAAATACCATTATGCCCTAGTGCTTACAACAGAATATGGCATGTAGTCCAATTTATCCCAGGCCACCTCAGCAAGTGAGTTACATGATCAGGTCATAATATGTCTTGATTGTCCCTTCTACTTGTGTTCAGCGTTGTCAACTTGTTAAATCAAGTGTAAACAGGGTTTAAGTGGCGGCTCTATTCCTGCCAGGCTGGCGTGCGTCTCTAGCTGAAGCTTGAAATTACTTGTGAATGTTTGTGCAGCAAATGTCAGCAGATACTGACAGCTGGTTAATCCATAATAACAGTATCACTTATTACTTGATTATATTTTGCATTAAGAACTGCATCTCTAACTAGTCATTAAAGCTGTCAAATAAATGTAGTGGAGTAAAATATTTCCCTCTGGAAGTAGTAAACATAAAATATAACATAAAATGGAAATGGTACTTGTGCTTCAAAAGAGTACTTGATGTAAGTATTGTTCCTGTGCAAATTTTATTTTCAATTCACTCGTACAAAAACGTATTTATAAACGTATTTATATAAAAATCTAAGTTAAAAAGAAGCTAAAATCACCTTAGTCCAATGGGCTTTGAATTGTTCTGTATAATATAGTTACATATTCAGCTGTAATCATGGACAGTGGTTTGAGATACAGATGTCTATGCTTTAAAATGTTGAGTTGAGAACCCTGTACCTGCTAAGGCCTGTTTCATGCTTCCTGAGGAGAGTGGCTCATGCAACCTGCAAATCTCTGTCATCACAGCAGGCCCACACAGACCTGGCACATGCAATTTAAATGTTTAAAATTTTGCTGTTGCATTAAAGCCCCGTGACCCAGCTACTTCCTTCTCCACCGCCTTCCAACACACACAGTGAATAAAAAAACCAACATATTTATAAAGACCAATGTCCTACACTTGCATACACATGCAGCATAAAGCAGGA
Organism: Helostoma temminkii; assembly: GCA_900302695.1. NCBI lineage: Eukaryota > Metazoa > Chordata > Actinopteri > Anabantiformes > Helostomatidae > Helostoma > Helostoma temminkii. The sequence continues at coordinate 41,353 of OMLM01008897.1, read as the reverse complement.
TAACCTCATCAGTGCTCCAGTGCACCACTATGCAGGTTATCATCAATCCACCATCCCATACCCTGTAAGTGACATCAGTGGCAGGAGTGCAACAAATTAACAAGATGGTGAGGGCCACACAACCTTCCAGACAGACCCTGATGTAAACACCCAGAACTTAGTCTGTGACCTTTCCAAGTGGACAACGATATTATTGCCTCTTGCATATTAAATTACTGCCACTGTGGCATGTTTCCTCACTGACAGTGTAGGGAGTCTGAATCAGCATGATGCCACTAATGCTTGTTTTGATGTCAGTAAGAGGAAGAACAGTGATGAGGGAGAGAGAGGTGATGAGGGTCTTTGGTCATTAAGACCAGGATAAGAGAGTAGCACTGGAAACATGGCACACATAGAAATTTCAAGTTAGTTTAAAAATAAAAAGGACCACCTATTAAACATGGATGATTTAAATAATCAGATTAGAAGCCTTTTTGATCCTGCATTGATCTGCATACAACAGATCAATGTAGGATAAGAGCACAGCAGACTCAACTTAAGCAAGCCTGACCTTGTCTCATAATCACAGAAACAAAAAGACGAAGGTGATGGGACACAGGACACAGGCAGAGCAATACTGCACGACTCATACTGTCTTGCCAATAAAACCTAAGACTTGACAACATGACAACATTACCAAAAACAAGGCTGCCAAAACACAAGAGCTAAATAAGGTAGACAACACCACGTGACAGAAAAAGTTACCTTTACCAAGGTCCTAATACTGGAGCCTGCTAGGGCAATTACTTTTCACAGCACTGTACTTTGCCACTGACACACACATCACTATAGGCATCACTACTTTTTATCGCTCAAATTTTCTGATCTACAGCATTGTCCCACCCACAGAAACCCCATTATGAAACACAAATGCCTCAATATACTTATAACACTGTAAATACAGTTTTGACTGTAGTGACATTATGTCACGATTGTAGCTTGTGGCAACACAATGCTCACCAAAAGCTCAAAGTCATGTTAGTCACTGTAGTTACTCTCCTGGGGGGAGTGGGCACACGACCTGTGATTACTGTGCTGCTCTGTGAGCACACGGTCAGCAGAAGGCTGAAACATTAGAAGTGCAGGATTAGACTCATGTGGGAATAAATTGAAATCATTAAAAAGAGAAATCCTGGCTTAGACAGGCCTGCAAAGCAGCCCCATTTTTGAGCAACAAGAAGAGGGAATGAGAGTGAGATTAAGGACAGATTGGCAGAGAAAGTCTGAAGATGGAGGAGGAAAGAAGTTAAGGAGATGAGGAGTGAGAGGAGCAGATGGTGGCAGCTGCCAGCCACAATCAAAACTTCCCTAAAACTTCAAAAGAAACTTCTGTTGTATTCTGGTTACAAATTACATTTTATAGCTCAATTCACCTTTGCATACATTCAGAGTAGCAAAAAAACAGGCAAAATTTTTTATTTAGAGGGAAAGAAAAAGACTGATATACAGGTTGTTCGGAGGTTTCTTTTAGCTGAACAGCCAGTTTTAATGATTACTTTCTGGCATTTTATATGAATTATTCAAGTCTGCAGTCATATTTTGGTCATAGGAATATTATAAAGCCAATGGCTCTGCATGGATTAACAGCAAATCAAAACGGAAACTTGGATCAGTCCCTCTTTAGATATGGACAATAATACTGAAAAGGCAATTGCAGAGATTTAAAAAAATTCTTGGACATAATTTTCCCAGTCTAGATACTAAATGTGGTCTAGAGTAGAGCATGGATTCCCATACCTGAAGGTTTGGGTCAGGCTCAGGCAGAAATTTAGAAGTCTTTTAGGTTTGGGTAGGATTCAGTCAGTTTGATTCTGGACTTAGTAAAGAATTACTTCAGTCAGTCTCTAGCCTTTTAAATCAACACAAGGACAAAAGTTTTCTTACTTCCAGTGAGCCTCAGGCTGACCTCACCAATACCTCACTTGGTTGGGATAACATACAATAAGTGGCTACTCTACACACTGACCCGAAGTGTTTTTTTCCTCACCAGTGCTTCAGTTGGATAGATAAGATAACATTCCATACGGCACGAAGTCCAACTTCAGCTCCTGTCACTCATCTGTGGTGTGAACCTGCAGTGGCTGGGCGTCACAAGGCCTTTCAGCAAATGTCAAGGATTGTTACCATGACACTTCGCAGCTCCGTCACTCTATGCTGCTTATCAGACAGCCAGTGATAGGCTGACAATGGCGATATGTGCAGACCTACCTAACACAGGCAAGCCGTTATGTATTAGGACCTGCTCTATGAAACTGTGTTAAATAGGAAGTGCCTCCAGCCAGGTTTCTCTGACTTCAACAGTCATTATAAAACCACCAGGATGGCTAAATATCTGCCAGACGTTTACATTATCAAATGCTTATGTTAGTGGCCAATTATGATTTTAACAACTTGAGAGATGAGAGCTGTTACTGTGTGTAGCAACCACCTTCTGAGCAAACACCATGTTGTAGCTTTGGTAAAAGCTTATTCGTTTATGGACATTTAAAGTTAGCACCCTGGAATCTGCTAAACTGAATTCTGACATCCACTATTTTTTATATTTCATACACTAATTATGAACACAACCTTGCAAGAAATTTTGATTAATCATTAGTGAAATGGATTATTCATTGTTGCCCTACAACCACTACATATTATGTAGGTACTTTACATGTCTCCCAGCTTGTCAGGAATCCCACAAGCATCCCAGAGACCAAATGTTTTTCTAATGAGATCTACTGAGATTTAAATAGGTGAAGGGCTACAATCATTAAAGTTTAAATAATAAAATAAACAACATAAATAAAACCTTGACTAGAAAGAATTAGATGATATAATACATATGACACAGGCGTCATAATACCATATTGGAATATGTAGTGATATTGTAAGCAAGGTGATATGATTATAAAATCTGAATGTAAAAAAGGAGGACTTTTTCTATGTAGTCAGCACATCAGAATCTCTGAACATCTATTTAGCACTCCAGGGTTTAAACACAACACGAAATGTCCTTGTGTCGACCACAAATCTTTGCATAAAAACGAAAAATCATTTAAAAAACTGCTAAAAGTTGCTGTCTGCATTCAGGTCTCAGAAGTTCTCTATGCTAGCTCTGCACGATTAATTTAATCGAAATTAAGTCAGCTTGTGCCATTACATAACCCTTAAAATGCTGTGATTTAATTCAATAAGTATGTGAAAACTTCCTTTGTGTTTGTGTGCTGTTTCTTTGTTATCCACACCGCTAATAAATCCACGATCAGTCTCTGTTTAAGCAACACAACCTTCCACGGCAGTGCTGCCAGTTCAGCTCCTGTGTCACTAGATTTAGTGACTTTTTTCAAAAAGCAACCAGCAAAACATACGATTAACAACACAGCATGAAAGAACCAATACTTCATCACCATTGTTTGCTCTTAAACTTCTTCTCTTTTGATTTTGTTAAACTTAATGTGAAATTGAAAATGGCTTTTTAGGTTTAACTTTACTTTCAACATACAGTTTAATAGTGTGAATTAATTCCAATGTTTGCAGTGATATCATCACTAATGAGTATTTTACTTGGAACCATGCCAGTCTGCAATTGTTTATTATATCACAATACTGCCCACAATAATCACAATATGACTTTTTCACCAATTTGTGTAGCCCTAACATATAACCATCAGTTATATAATGAACACCACGGCCTGCATGCAGGCTCAACATTACAGTATCTGTCTGTCCTCTATTGTGAGCACTAGCATCTTCCAAATCACTGTGACCACAGCTCCATAACATGTATTCAACACAAGTGTGAACACATAACACCAAGTTGGTTGTTTTAATTTTAGAAAATACCTGTAAAACACTCATGTCCCCCTGTACGCTGAAGAGTAAGTGGACCAAAGACACAATGCAGTAGCTGTACCCTGTTTAAGACAACTGTAAGCAGCTGGGGCCACTACTTACTCTCTCTCACACACACTCACACACCTGTTACACCCCACACGGACATCAGTACACTCTTCTGATCACAAGTTTCTCCCTCTCAAACAAAACAAGGAAAACCACTGCAGCAGTCTGCTGATCAGAGAATGTCTCTTTCCTCTGCTGCTATCAGTGCTCTGGCAACGTTCACTTTCAACAACACTCCAGTTTGAACAGAGACATGCTCCAAAACTCCACAAGAGGCTAAATACAAATAGAGTTCTAAAGAAGTATGAGGAAGAGGATGGAAAACAAGAAAGATTAAAAGTTTGCGGGTTCCACTTTGGGACATGGACACAACATGCAGTTCTGGAGTTTGAAACAACCAAAGCTATTGTTAACCACAGTTTGGCCTACAGTGAGATTCCAACAGCTGGATTCAATTAGGGGCTTTCTTAAAGGAGGCAGGCCTGATTCACACTGCATGTCTTACTTAAAAAAAGAAAAGAAAACACACACATACTGTATATGTAGTTAGATAATGTCTTTTTTAAGGAAAATATAATCAAGGTCATAAACTGACATAGAAGCTTTTTTGACATCTGACCTTCTCTGCATGGGGCAGAAGATGGCTGACAGCGCTCTGCTAAAGGAATCACTGTGTTACCCTTGTCAAACTAAATCAAGTAAAACCCAGTGTTTTTTGCCTCATCGTCAATTCTACATTAAGTAACAAAAACAAGTTTTAAGCGGTTACTCTGCCAGCATTCATGCACGTTCTCCCAACTAAACAAGGCCAGTTAGAGACCTTGACACTTGGGTGGCAACACAATAGCGTGGGGTTTTGCAAAGTGGGAGGCTGGCAAAGAACAAAACAAGACATGTATGAAAGAAAAGGATGCAACACAAGTCACACAGCATCTACAGTGTATTATTTTCTCTTCTTTTATCACACACATAATAAACCAAGTCGTCTACACTGACAAGTTTCCCTATGTTTTTTAGTACTATCACCTTTGTGGTTGGTCACAAATCATCATGTTTACTGGGACAACAGCCAATACATCCCTTCACATTGACTCCCATTACATGCTAGGTAGACTGTCACCATGGGTTTCAAAAGGTGTGACCTCAAAAGACGTATGACATGTCATAAGAGTGTGAGCTGCATTTATCAGTCTTGATGCCTGTTCTCTTCAGAGGCGACACACTCATAGGTAGCCAGCCATTCCATGTCAGTACCCAGCTGCTGACTGAAGTGCACAAGCTACTGTGAGAAAAGTGTATGCGTGTAAAAATCACAATGTAACACCAAATCACCCATATGCCACCCCATCCCCAGCGCTGGAAGATAATCCTCCCTACGCTGTGTAGAAGCAGGACCGAGCAGCATTCCCGAATCCGTTAACCAATGCAGCACAAAATTGTTTGAACGAAGCTGCTTTCGGCGTCTACGCTTATAATAGTCACACTGTAACAGGACTAACATGGCACTGCAGGCAGATAACAGCACCCAGTTTGTTCAGTGTGAGCTACATTTGTGATATTTCAGAGCAGCGTGTTTAGCTAACATCTCAGTTCTCCTAGCGCGGTGCCTCAACTCCTGACTTTCATGCCGTTGTAGCCCACAGAGCTCACTCCTCATTTTATTTCACACTGAAGACATTAAAAGAGCGTCTTACCTCATGGCCAAAGTGTTGTCAGGCCAAATATATCACAGACTCCTCCGGGTATCGACAACCGCTGACTTCTTGTGTAGTTTTCACAAAAGTTCACCGTTCGGTTCGAGGCTACAGGCGACCAGATGAATGGGACTCCGACGACGACGCTTCACAGTTTGCAGGCAAGGTAAACGTGTGTAAAAAAAAAAAAGAAAGAAAGAAAGAAAAAATAAAGTAGGGATTTAAAAAAGAAACAGTCGAATCCTACATGGTCTGAAGCTTCGCGGCTCCGCTGGTGGCGATGAGTCGCTGGGAACTCAATGGAAAATAGCGGCGTTTCTCGGGTTTTTTTCTGACGCACTTGAGTCGATGTGATGCGGCGCTGTGCCGCTCAGGAAAAGATACCGGTTCGCTGCCGCTGCCTGCTGGGTGCAACACGTGCTGCGTTCACTTCCTCCCCGTAAGCTCTTACTTCACAGCTCCGCTTTCAAATACATCTAACAATATATATCTAATTTACCGCCGATTAAAGCTAAACGTTTTATTAAAGGAGAACAAACACACGGTGGAAGTGTCACATGTTTTTTTACACGAGAAAATAAATAGATTTTTAGTTCTTGGACATTGTGAAGCTATTATCAGCTTGACAAAGTAGAGAAAGCAAAGTTTTGTGTCGTATTTAATTTCTGTAATATTTAATTGTATTTTGGTAACTGTTTTCACTCACTTAAAGTTCACTTCTAGGTTATTATTTGCTTTACAATTTATGGTAAATTTATGATTTCCCACGGAGAGGGAAGGCATCAATTAACGCAACATGTGGGACGTAGCACGTACAGGTTGCCCCTGACAACTGAGTTGGCCTTGCTGTGTTTCTGGCTGTGATGTTGAACTGGGACCAAAGAAGATCAAAATGTTTCAAAAGATAGAGCTTATTAAAAGTATTATCTAGTTATTTTAAATACATGACTACACCAATCCTAGAACACCTTTAAATAAATGGTAATAATATAGAAATACAACAAAAAATTAATATTATGTTTTTATATACTTCTACCTATATATCTTTTTATTATGAAATTATTTAGATAATAAAGCTCCTTCAACAAGCATGAAAAATATGCACATACTGGTGTGTGTATGATAGAGTAGAGGACATGTGGTTGAGGATAAAATATAGATGCTTAGTATCACCCTGCATGTGTGTGTGTGTGTCATGTCATCATAAAAAAAATTCCACGATTACTATAATGGCACAGGAGAAAGGGAAGCCAGTACTGGAGGCCACTTTTCCACAGAGGGTTCCAAAGAGGCTTAGCAGAGCTGAGGCCAACTCACACTGTTTACATCCAAAAAATAAAGGCGCTGTTTCTTTATTTAGCTCAGGAAGGCACTACTCTCCATCCCTCAACTGTATTAACTCAATCTGAAAGCAATACAAATACCAAAGACTACCAAGAATAGCATAAATCAGAGAATACCAGCCAAACACGAGATGTACAATAAATAATAACATGATTGAACCTTTAAGCTGCTGTGGATATCTACTATGTTTAAAGGACCCTCTGCTACCCCTGTTGGCTGCATGATGTTCTAAAAGATGATTATGAAAGGATTTTTTTAATGAAGAGGTAAAGGCAAAGGTCATGTTATGAGTTCCTCTCTCTTTATATAATGCTGCTGCACTTTGATGGAAAGGTTTGCTTCTGTGGGAAAGACAAATTGATTTTACCAGAATTATAACAGCAGTTTTCCCTCCACGTTGTTGATAATTTGACTTGTTAGAACCAAAATAAGTATAACATATTTCAAATAATATATTAAAGCTACTGTGTGTCTATTTATTTAAATAATATTTTCGTTAGAAAAATGCCATTAAACAAAACTTAATGAGCAAAGGTGCTGTCAAAGGCTTCTGTGACCCAGATTTTTGCATTTCCCTTGCACTAGTACAGAGACATTCCCGTCTAAAGGTTTTTAAGTGAGGCTCACTCGTCTAACCAATCAGAGAAGGCCAATTATTTCTGCTTGTTTTGTAGCTTTTCATCTACTGTGATTTCAGTAAGCTAATATTTAAAATGCTGTTGAATACTAAAACTAGCTTGATTCCCTAAAGTTGTCCTCAAAGTGTCAACAACACTTGCAAGGACTCAAGGAGTGCTAGTAATACTAATGACACATCACTATATTTTCCCTCCTCTGGATACTGTGTGTGAAGTATGTAGTAGACTTGTGAAAAGCTACGGTATGGCACAAGAAATGTAATGAATGTAATGTAATGAAATCAGTTTGCTATGCTCTTTTTTCACACGACTTTGTAGTGTTGCATAGCATTAACCAGCTGCCAACCACTCTCAGGCTAGGAGTATACTTGCTGTAGACCAACATATGTACACATGTTACAGCCATGCCATCTGCACCATTGTTTACATACTTCCTTGTGTATTTGGTGTCTGTGTGAAGGGTTTAAAAAGGTGAGCCACACGGGGGCATTAAGGGCCTAATCCTCTTCCTAAGTGTCTTCGCAAACTTCCGTTCTTAGCGGAATACGACAAAGAAGGGGAAAACCTTTGTTTCAGGTAAACAACCCCTGTGAGTGAATGCTGATGTGCATGTTTCTCGTAGTACTGCAACAGCTACGTTTTTATTTTATTTTTCATTAAAAATGTATTGGTGTGGTGAGCAACCTCTTTTTATCATAGGAACATACACATATACAGTTTTAAAAGCAATTAACTACAGTACCGTATGTGTAAAGGATTTAAATGAGTAAACAAACAAAACAAACACAAGCTTTTAAATTTTGAAGGGTTTAAGGTTGTTTTAATAATTACTGACTTTCTCTGTCTTATTTGTTTCATTGAGTTGAACAGCCTGTGGACACATTTGTCATATTATTGTCCAATTACAACTTTAAGAACTGAGCAATTGGGCTGGAACTGATTGGGAGTATGAGGCAAACCCCACAAAAAGAGGGGCAGCTGCCACTGTTGTGTGTGTTTGGACTATTTGCTTGCTTGTGTGTGTGCAGGTGAGTTGGTACTGTGCCAGACAGACTAGAAGTAATCTGAATGTCCTGAACAGGTCACCAGTCTATGACAGATTTCCATGTATTTCATTCTAAAATCTGAGCTGTAATCGACTCGGATGATGATGAATGGGCCATCAGCATCACAGTAGCAGCTCTCTCATTGTTATTGTGTCATCTATCACACTGAGCCAGTGAATGTCACTGAACGTCATGAGGGAAATGAAGTTTATTCTCCTGGTACATTCACTGTAGAGTGCTCCAGAAAAAGAGCACCAGCCAAATGTTAACATGAACCTCCTGACATAAGCTTGATGCTAAGCCACAACATTCATTCAGTCACCTCAGTTCATCTAATGTCCATAAACAGCCAAACACCTGAACTTTTCTGCCATCTAGTGGACAGATTATAATATAACATTTATAATATAGCATAATATAAGATCTGGCATTTCACATAATAACTGTATTTTATGTTTTAGCTAATAGACTCCAAAATGGGACAACCTTCCTCAAAATGTCTTTAACTTTCAGCTGTTCCCATCAGGGGTCGCCACAGCGAATCATCTCTTTCTACCTAACTCTATCATGGGCATTCTCTACTCTCCCACCAATTACCTTCATGTCCTCTTTTATCACCCATATATCTTATCCATATATTTCCTTTTTGGCCTTCCTCTTCACCTCTCGCCTGGCAGCTCCATCTCCAACATCCTCCTACCAATATAAACACTATCCCTCCTCTGCACATGTCCAAACCATCTCAGTCTGGCCTCTGACTTTGTCCCTAACACAGCCAACCTGAGCTGTCCCTCCGATGTGCTCGTTTCTAATCCTATCCATCCTCTTCACTCCTAAAGAGAACCTCAGCATCTTCATCTCTGCTACACTCTTAGACATTGCTGGTGGTTAAAAATTTCAACAGTATACTTCTGTAATCATCAAATGCAATAAATTGCTGTTCGTTTTTTTGGGTGAAATGCCTTATAACAGTATTCTACAGTAATACTTACAAATACTATTAATATAATAATATTACAACTAACAAATTACAATATTTTTTGCAATGCATAATGGGATCTTAGATGAACCTTTGCCATGTGCACATCTCCAGACATTTCCTATTCCAACTGCATAACTTGAATGAACATAGCAGTTTGTGTAGGTTGCTAAAAATAGCTTGATTGCTAAAGAAAACTACCAAAACTTAACTAATAAACAAAACAGACATTTTAATTTAACTGCCACTGTGACTAAGAACTGCTAAAATCTGATATTATATCATATGTATTTTAATGCAATTGAAACCAAAATAAGCTTGATCATCATGATGCGTCTAGATCAGACATAAGCAGATGATCATCATGGTTTAAGTCTACATTTTACCACTTTACTGTATAATGTACATAGCAATCCTGAAAGAGGCACCATAGCTACACAAGGCAAAGTCCTGTCAAAACATACAGGAAAGGTCGTCCAGAAAAAGATGACTTCAGTCAACCCTCGTGTTTCCAGTCTGGACTTCGAATGGGACTTTATATAAGTCAGTGAAACAAACCATTCACACATCCACACTCTCTGTTTCATGTTAGCCATGCACGTCTGTTTCTCAAGTAAGTCATTTTTGGTTAGTCATTCACTCTCACAGCGAGTGTCTTATTTACACAGTCACTTGGTCAATGTCACTTTCAGTTTTTTTTATCATCCTATAAGTGCATATGTCCATAAGCTATAATTTTACCATTGTTGCTATTGCGTAGTTCCTCCATCAGAGAGCACTGTGACACCACTGTTGGCCGCACACTAATCATCACCATCTTCACGGTCAGATGCTTATGTTTATCTGTGATACAGAGCCTGAATGAAGGTAAATATCTCATTTCTTTTTTACCTTTAGATCAATAAAATACAGCAAAAACAAATAAAAACAAACAAACAAAAAAAACAAAAACAAAGTACTACACAACAGCAGTACCTGTGACAAATACAAAGTTAAATATAACTACTGTTAAAGGACAGTTACCCTGATTTTCTTGCATCCTACAGCTGTGGCTCAGGGTGTATGAATAGTAATAAACTTCCATCTGCAGAAGGATAAAACACTGTGTTTAACCAAAGACAAGAAGAGAGAGAGTTCAGGGTGTATCAAATAGAATCTTACAAACAGAGGGGTCCCCAAACCTGCCCTCATAAAAATCCCACAAGACTCTTACAAAGCTCAGTTCTACAATCACCAAGTAACAGAAAACAAAGCAACACATTCACAGAACTATATATAAGAAATAACAACAGAATGTCAGATAATACCTAAAGTCTATAAACTACAACAATATATATTATGTTGAAATACAATAAAACATTCACCAAAAGTCATCAAATGGTTGTAGTGTGAGACAAAATAAAAAAAATAAACATAGATGAATCCTCAACATGGCATTTAATGTAAATATCCAAAAGCTTGATGTTGTAGTTTCTATATTTCCATCCCTGAGTGGCAGCATCACATTTTCTGCACCTTCACACCGAAGCTGGAAAATACAGTGATTATTGTCACTGAAATGACAAACAACAGAAGAAGTAATATCTGGAACCACAGGAAACAAACCGTACTTAAGAAAACACTAATAAAGTTAAAATGATGAAGTGACCATGTTGCTTCCAGAAGAAAAACACTGGTTGAGTTCAGACATGAAATACAACACGCTGGATATGACACTCTTGGGGCCAACAGACCCATCACTCTGCATATTTATCTTTGCATGCTGTTTACAATAAACTGGAATGATACTTTCAATGTTGAAACTTGTTGAAACACTTTCTAGTATTTTTTAAATTAACTCTGTATTCCTCTCTTCCCCATCAGATCATTCTTCCTCAATACTCATCGTGCATCAGTGGCTGATGAGGCAGAAGGCTCCTACTACATTATCCCCATTTCATGCACATTCCCAGCGACAATGTTTACACTGAAGTAATTTATATGTTACATTTTTGGGATGGCAAACTAATGTATCCTGTGGTTGCACCTTCACACTTCTGTGGATGTATTTGTACAGATCAGCGCTCTGTGTTTCACCCACAAGCAATAACGTGCATATAAATGCTGTAGGTATTTAACTCTGTTATGTACAGTACGTGTCTTTCCTTAACTCTTTACTCTGAGTAGTGTATTAATGGGATTGCTGTTGAGAGGCCAGTACTATAGGTTGACCTCTTAAGTTGTTCTATATATGGAAAAGAAGTGAGGCAGTTAAAGAGATTACTCTCTGGAACCAAGTTCATCCAATACACCTCTACCCAACACACAGCCAAGAACAAACGGCTGAAGTCAACTCTCTTTTACTACACTTAATACTTTCAGCTTCACTGATGTCTTTTCCCACATGAGAGAGTTGTGACACTTTATGTAGTGTTTAATTCAGCTTTACTCGCCCTCCCTACATTTCCTTTTTTATTGAATCCTGCAGAAGCAGCACTGAGGTGGACAATCTTATAGAAATTAGACTGCAGAGTGTACGGTGGCTGTTTCAGTATCAAAGCCTGAGAATTGGGAGAAAGGAAAGGCCTTGACAGTTTATAGCAAATAGTTGTACGTTCACATTCGAGGGGGTCTCAACGACCGTGACGAGTGTGGGCTCTCGTGATGAGTATTGTGCTGAGAACTAAGCTCCTGAACCACATTAATGACTCCCCTTTAATAAGTATTAGCAGGAATCACATTAGAACACATAGTTCACACTGATCAGCCATCGTGAATCTATGTAACGAATGTGTTTCCTTGGATGCTAGCGAAGTCATTGTCATCACAAATGTGGCTCAGTTGCAATACTTTCTGTGAACAGCTAGATACTGCCAGTGTTCTATAGTGGTATCTGATACATGGAATAACTCTAAAATAAGGTCTAGCTACATTTTAAGTTTAAATACAATTCAATGCCAGTTACTTATATAGCATTACATCACAAAGAATAATCTCAACGTACTTCAAATATTATAGTTAAGCTCATAATGCACGTAATTATATAAAGATAAAACTAGCACTAGGTGATAGTAGAGAGGAAAACCTCCATTTACCTGCAGAGACCTGGCAGCAGAACCAGGCTCAGGCTGAACGGCCATCTGCCGCGACAGGTTGGGGTGAGTAAAGAGAGAAAAGAAGAGAAGACTTTAACAAGAAACAAACAGAAGGTGATCAGCAGAATGCCAGGAGCTTCCTGGTGCAACAAGCCAGTAGGACACAGGACCTGGACCATGTAGTTCTCTACTATGACAAGTCCCCTTTGTCTTGAAAACTTGGGTTAGTTGAACTTAGGTTGAACTTTAGAAAACGTTCAAAAGGTTCAGTTAACTCGATTAAGCTGACAAGAACAGCTCACTGGAGTCCACTTAATTCCTGCATAACGTTTTACAGTGTAGACTCGGCTGAGAAGCCACTTTGATGATAATAAGGCTGTTTCTTTTAACTACACACTGTGTACAGTCTAAATGTTCACAATCTGTTTGCATTTATTATTATGTGCTAAAATCACCAGTTGAAAGTGTCCCTTTTTGCAGTGCAGCACATCACTACTGTCTCACACTGAGGGCAGCCGTGGATGGGTGGGTATGCTGCTCCAGGCAGCCGTGCGTCCCCGGTTTCTCCAACCACCTTTGCGCGTGTGACGCAATGAAGTCTACTTATAGCGGGATTAGCGCTGAGAGGCACATTGTGCTCCATACCGCGCTCAGTCACACATGAGCCGACACGGGCGCACAGGAGGACTCTGAGCTAATACGCACCTGGAGAGCGAAGAGGAGAGCTCAGGCTGATAGACAGAGCTGCACAGCGGGACACACACACACACACACACCCATGCATTCACTGGAGACTGTCGGAGCTCACAGGCACATAGAAGGAAAATAAGATCCTGGTGTTTTTTTTGTTCACAATTTGCTCCTCTGCTCTCCGAATGAACAATCATGGGGGAGTGGACCATTTTAGAGCGTCTCTTGGAGGCGGCTGTTCAGCAGCACTCTACTATGATTGGCAGGTAAGAGTTAACGGGAAAAAATGAAGAATCATGTCTGACGTTCTCGTACGTGTTTGGCTGTCTTACAAAGAGGTTTTACAGTATTTTTCATTTGAATAACAATGTTGAGGGCAAGTAGAAATGTGTATTTACCTTATGAGAAAGCGCACAGGAGAAGCGCGGGGTGAGAGCTGGCAGGGCGCTGTCATTTCAGCACCAGACAGCTTCCACACAGCGGGAATCACACTGGGAGCTGTCTATACCCTGGACAACAGCCTGTCACACCAGCCTGTGGAGACGCTGACAGTCCTCTTTATAAGGGGATATGCCTACTGGCTTTAATAGTGCTTCTGTATTATTAAGGCGTCGAATAGCTGTGTGCCCTTAATGACACATACTTTGATGTTGTCATGGTGTGAAAACCTCTGTTGAAACCTGATAATCTGAACACCATTTATTCAGCACAAACTCACTTCTTAGTCATAGTTTCTGAGTAATACAAGCAAAGATTTGAAATCCTGCGTGTTCCTGTCTCACATGGAAAACCTACTGTACATTATATATGATACATACAAGGAAATGGTTACTTAGTCAGACAGTGAGAACACAGTCATGATCTTTAACTTCTTTACAGAACACACCCATTAAACATACAGTGATGGTGGAAAAGTAAGTGAAACAGTGGTTTAATAACTGGTTGAGCCACCTTTGGCAGAGGCCGTAGCTGTGGATTAGACTTGCACTAGTCTTCCTTACAGAACTGCGTCAGCTACAACAAATTGTGTTTCCAAAGCCATTCTTTAGTTGACTTTCTTTGATGTTTTATCACTGCAGGCAGCCTGCCATGCTTTACCACTGGGATTTGGAGACAAAAAATGTGACCCAGTCAGAGCCCAGACCTCAACCCAATAGAGATGCTGTAGAATGACCTCTAGGGAGTCATTCTCACCAGACATCCGAAGAATATGTCTGATCTGAAGTTCTCTAAGGAAAGAGTTCCTATGGATGTTGTGCAGGTCTAATCCACAGCTACATGAAGTGTTTGGTTAAGGTTATTGCTGTCAAAGGTGGTTAAACCAGTTAATAAATTACTGTTACCATGACTTTTTCCACCATTACTCTGTATGTTTAATGGATGTGTTGAACATGACATGAACGATCATGACTGATCATCTTTTAACAGCTTAGAAATGTTGGGTTTGTTGATATTTGTGACTTTGGTGAATATCAGATCACATTTCATAACCAATTATAGCAGAAAAACAGGAAATTGCAAATAGTAATTTTTAATTGTAACTGTTTACTGAACTCACACACTGTCCACCAGGGATATATGATGTTCAGTGCAATAATTTAGTTATGTGGTATGATGCTTTATGATGGTTGAATATCAGTTTCTCTTATATACTGCTAGTGAAAACCATGTAAAACACATTCTGTCATCCAGAATGTTGTAGTTCTGTTTATTTCATGATATTTAAAGAAACAAGTGTCAAATTGCTACAAAATGTTTTAAGAACTGGCTTAAAAATCACATTTTTCACAAAACATAAGATGAAGCATTAATGGATAAATAATTGTAGTAGAGACTTCCTTCTTCCTTATATGCATCACAGTGAACATTATCCCTGCTAACACTGTGTGGTAATGGAGTTAAAGTGCAGCTCGATTTGAATGGCCTGCACTCATAACACTGATGTGATGATGTGCACTGTGATGGATAGCTGGTTTTAGAAAACATTATGGAACAGGTAATAGAGGCAATACTGCCTGGAGTGTAGATAAACACATGTGACATTGAACACATTATGGTGTAACAGCCAGTCAGTGTAGTCACACATTAACAACTTAGCATTTACTATATCTCCTGGTGTCTGGACCCTTCAAGTCAACAACAATATTGTTTTAGTTTAGAGTTTGGATGCAAAATGAATCTGCATTTCCTCCTTTCAGTAGATGTTGACAGGTCTGAAACCACTGGCTCCAGACAGAACCTTAAACATGTTTTTATCCAGAGAGACTTACAAATGAAGTACAAAGCAAGTAACAAAGCAGTGTCAAAGAGAAGACACTTAAAGTTAAATGCCCTGGGAAAAAATGGTTCAGCTTTGTGATATGTAAGTGCCAGAAAAAAAACACATTTTAAATGTAAGTGCATTGGAAGTTGGGGAAGAGTTATGTCTTTAACTGTTTTTTGAATAATGGCAGTGAGGCTAATGTTATGTAGCTTCCACCATCAGGCACCACTGAGCCACACTACATGCAGTGGGGAGGAAGGATTGTAGACGTGGATCCTGTAGGAAGGTGTTATTGAGTCTGCAGGGGAGCGTCAAAGCTTTGAATCTGATGAGGACTGCCACCTGAAGCCAGTGCAGAGTTACGAATGTGGTGTGACATGTGTCTGACTGCATTTTGGCTCATCTAGAGAGGTTTGATTGTGCATGATGGTAGGCCTGTTAATAGGGCACTGTAGTAGTCAACATGAAATATGAGTACCTGCACTTGGGAGAGGGTGTGACTCAGTGTAGCTCATCAGGCAGGTAAATGTGTTTAGGTAATTTTCAGATGACTCCTAGATGTGTAAATCAAAATTGGATCATGAATGATAATCATTTTATTTCAAGTGATCCTGAGCCTGTTGCACAATATATATGTGAATATGAATGGTTCTCTGTTGCTGATTCTCCCTCAGGATTTTATTGACTGTGGTGGTGATCTTCCGGATTCTGATCGTGGCAATAGTTGGAGAGACTGTGTACAACGATGAGCAGTCCATGTTCGTGTGCAACACGCTACAACCGGGCTGCAACCAGGCCTGCTACGACAAGGCTTTCCCCATCTCACACATCAGGTACTGGGTGTTCCAGATCATCATGGTGTGCTGCCCCAGCCTCTGCTTCATCACCTACTCTGTGCACCAGTCTGCCAAGCAGAGGGAGCGACGCTACTCCACAGTGTATCTCTCCTTGGACAAAGACCAGGACTCCATGAAGAGGGATGACAGCAAGAAGATCAAGAACACCATCGTGAATGGGGTGCTGCAGAACAACGAAAACTCCAACAAGGAGGCAGAGCCTGACTGCTTGGAGGTCAAGGATATTCCTCACTCAGTCTTGCGAACTACAAAGTCGAAAATGAGAAGGCAGGAGGGCATCTCCAGGTTCTACATCATCCAGGTGGTTTTCAGAAATGCACTTGAGATAGGGTTTCTGGTGGGCCAGTATTTCCTGTACGGATTCAACGTCCCTGCTGTGTATGAATGCGACAGATACCCTTGCATAAAAGATGTCGAGTGCTACGTGTCCAGGCCCACAGAGAAGACTGTGTTTCTGGTCTTCATGTTTGCCGTCAGTGGCATATGCGTAGTGCTGAACTTGGCAGAGCTCAACCATCTTGGCTGGAGGAAGATCAAAACAGCTGTGAGGGGTGTGCAGGCCAGGAGGAAGTCCATTTATGAGATCAGGAACAAAGACGTGACCAGGATGAGCATGCCAAACTTTGGCCGCACTCAGTCCAGTGACTCTGCATATGTGTAACTGCCTGTGAACATAAACATGAAGAGGCTGCAGGACAGCTGTGTAGAAAGTAGTTATCAACAAGAAAAACATTTAACATAACCACTGATTTAATAGTATTTAGTCTTAAAATGAAATAAAATGAAAAAGCTGAGATGGAATAGCCAAAGTCAATGAAGGACGTTTTCCAAAGTGGAGAGAAGACGTCAAAGTTGTCCGAAATCAGCGTTTTCTTCATAAAGTGCTTCTTAAAGCATAAATTGATACACTTACATGGTCAAATGTATGTGGGCCAACCATACGTTGAACACAAATGCTCTGCCTAACAGCTTCAAGTCCTCTGATTTAGTGATACAGCCTGGCTGTCAGTCTTCCCAAAAGTGTTGGATTGGTATGAGGCCCAGGGTGCAGGACAGTCAGTCAACGTCTTCAAAGCAAACTGGGCAAATCATTTCTGTATGTATATTATGTATGTCATGCTATCAGTCTGGCACCAAAACACTGCATCCTTCTGCCACAATGCACCTTGATAGTGTCTTTCTTTATGCCATGTTCACATCACACTGGATGGCTGAGTGATTGCAGGAAATTGCATGTTTGAGAGTTAAAAATACTGTGCACTAACAATATTTATAAAAGGTACTTTACAGGTCCTGTATTTTCCTTTTCCCCCTAAAACTCTACTGTTGCAACAAAAGGTATATGCAATTCTGAAGCAAGTATGGAAAAAATATAAATTACTCCTATTGTTAACTTCCAACTTGTTGAATACTTTAATATGAAATGGGAATTAGGTCATAGGACCTTCACAGTCTAAGAATAATTCTTTTGAACTTGAAAATGAGCTACACTCAGGCATTATTTCAAATGTCTTGTTTATCATCAATTTGAAACACAAAACTCTTTAAAACAAGACAACTATAGTCTTTAATAAAGCCTTTATTGGAAATATCCTGGAAATAAATAACTAACTAACTAATGTATGAGGATAGTTTTCAAGAATTTATGCAGAAAACACAGGACCTGTAAAAGTGTTACCAAAAATTCCAATATCCAATATCTGATTTAAATCTGTCCATAAGTCAAAGAAAATAAGTTTCTCAGACCTGCGACAGCTCCAGCAGACATTATACAGCTATTTTTACTGCCTGTGTTTAGAATTCCTTGTGATGGAGAAACCATTGTTCATGTGTAAAATTCCTGATTTCACACAACAGCCGCAGACCAAAAGTACAGTAAAAGGGCATATGAATAGGTCAGCTCAGAGCTGTGGTGGTGTTTCAGTCACCTTCCGACTTATTTGTGTTCTGTGGATATTATAACTTTAATTACATTACACATTGTTACAGTTTATGTCTCATTTCAAACATACATTTTCTCATCGTTTTGGATGCCTGTGCTCGCACCACTGACCTTAACCTAAGTGATTTCTCCTTTGCTTTAGCTGAAGGAAGGTGGTGCCTGGAAACCCACCAGAATTTTATTTCTGACACCCAAGCGCCCATTTCTTTCTTTGGTGATGTTTGTTGCTTTCATGTCATTAAGTGCCATACATGTATATATATTCTGTATATATAGAACAATTATCCAGAGATATTTAAAAAAACACATACTTTATTAATCATGACATTTTCATGCAGAGCTGTGTGGAGATGGTGTGCTGCTCTTTGGTTTGGTTATTGATTAGATTTTAATCTGGAAATCTTTACCTAATCTAATCTAGTTAAGATCAGATTTTGAAATTCAGTGAGAAAACAAATGCACTACTGCTGCTGGTGCTGCCATTTCCACATGTATTTAAAGATTGTGACTGTTAAACAAATATGAAGGCAAGTTTGAATGTGTAATAAAATGGAGCCATATGATCAAGATCACTGTGGTGTGTGTGATGTTTAGGTTTTCTGCCTTATCAGTCATCAGGAGGAAATATTACATTTGTTGTTGCCTATGGGAAACTACAACTCCCCATCCAGGAAGCGGGATATACAGTATGTGACACATGATGGTGTGTGTGAGACTGCATGTGTCAGATGAGAGAGAATTTGTCAGAGTGGGCACTTGATTTTCTGTCTGACTTGATCCTGTCTTTCTCTGGCATCATGCAAACATAGTGAACTCATGAGCTCAAGAGAGCAGTTGCTCTCCACCGACTGCAAATCTCAACATATAGTTCTCCCCTGATATAAGTCCTCATACTTAGAGAGTGTTTATGTATGATGCTCAATGCACCTGTGCTTTGTTTCTTTTTAAAGACATTCCTAGTTGTTGTAGTGACTATGCCTTTTGTTTGTGCTATTTTCTCAGATATAAAATGATTTGCTTATCTCCAATAGACAGCTCTCTGGTTTTCATATTGATTTATCTTTTTCTAACAACTAAAGCTAATCCCCAGTAAAATCCAAAACCAAGAGCAGTCATTTATGGTTAGTTCTGGTTTATCAAATATGGGTAATACGTATATTTCATACTGTGATTGTGGAAATCAGGAAACAAGTTTAAATGATCTTTAGAAATGTGATTAATGGAAATCTGCGTGTACATGTGTGGTTCGCAGAGTTGAATAATACAGAGACAGAGCAGACTGCTTCTTAACATGTTTTTTTTGTGTGTCAGTGTCAGGACACCTGACAGCGCTGAGAGAGAGAACTGCAGACAGACCAGAGCTGCATATCACAGCACAAACTGACTAAATTAAAGACCTGTCAGACGTCTACAGGACACTTTGTGTTGTTTCAGTTTTAGTTGAACTTTAGGTGGACTTGATTTAAAAATGACTCATCATGCATGTAATGATTTCCCCATTCATTTAGCCACTCCACTCAGCTGATAGTAGAGAGGTGTCAGCAGCCCTTGTTATGCCTGACCTCTTGTAAAAAGGCAATTAGAAACCCGGTTATGTGTTTACATGGTGCAGTAAACTGAGTTCTCAGCGAGAAATTTACCTGCGGAAACCAGGTTTCTCCGTTTACAGTGCATGTCAACACACTGACTGACATGCTGCAATACTGTGGCCCAACTTTTAAATGGAAATGTATGTTTTTGGTGTACATAAATGACCATAAAATTTGCCTTGTTCTTACTTTTGGAGGGGACTGTAAATTACACATAACTGTCATAAACTCTGTGCATACAATTTGTGATGGTTATGGTCTAAATATTTAATTGGCTTACTTCTCTCAGGTTTCAGCCCTTACAGATCAATAATGATTTGCATAAACTAAAGGTTGTGACAAAGATCCAACAGTGAAGTCTGGTCAAATGTGGTGACTACTACTTTATAGAATTTTAATTGGCAACCATTGTACAGGGGAATATGATTTCAACAATAGCTATCCTACTCAACATGTGAGTACCAGCTGAATATTGCCTGATAATTAAATTAGAATCAGATCTAATAGGATGTAAGCATTTATATGTTAAGTCTCTGGACAAACTCACTTGTTTCCACCTTTCTAATCAGCCACTGTCATTCCTCATTTCTCACACTGTCTATATAAGCCATAGCTTTCCAGCCATACATACTACATTAGATAGATTCACAATTCCAATCCGCCAAATCCAAGTCACATTAGTTGGATATTTTCCAAAGTTAAACCTTTGTAGACCAGAATTTTTTTTGTTGTTACTGTCATTCCATTGTAACAGTGAAACACTATCCAGGAAATTTCACACCAAAAAGACTAACTTCATTTGATGAGCTTGGACTGCTGAAGTCTCATATTAGCTTTAAATATACAGTCAAATACAAATTTGTCCACCTACTATATTGATTTGAGACATTGTCCTGTCCTTTACAACCTCTTTGCTGTGTCTGCCTGCTAATGTGTACGTGGAAAAGGATCAACTTTCTTTTGCCTCACTGCTTCACTCTATCTGCTGAAGTGAGCCCCTAACTCCACCTTCTCTAGAGTGGGGATTGTGTTGAGCTGTCCTCACATTCATGAGCACCCTCATGTGACTTACAAGCTTTCTGAGCTCCATGACTTCAATGGAAATTAAGCTAAGTGAGAGCAGGGTTGATGAGAGGTTAGTAATAAAAAAAAACAGATGAATATGCAGGATGGAGAGACAGTTTTACAACTGGTGGATTGGATTATCAGTTTAATATTTCTAATATTTCCCAGCCTAACATTCCAGATAACAATACTTCTTGCCAAAAATAGCTGGTGTCAGAACACACACAACCAAGTGTGTGTGCGCGTCCCCTCCCCACTCTGTAAACACAGCATCTTTTTTCTGCAAAGTACTGAGACAGAAGTGAAGGCTGGAGCCAGCAGTGATCCACTGTGACAAGCCTCCCTCTGATGTCAGCGCTTTGTTGTCACCATGCTTTTACTTTGAAATGTGAATATTGAGCAGGGTTCACTGAGGATAACAGACTTTTATTTTTATCACGCATCAGAAGAAAGATAAGTTCACTTTTGAGGATGTTATATTCCTATTCTATTGTAAAACTAACAGTCAGCCTCAGCAATCCATACAAACCCAATTCTCCAAAAGCTGGGCCACTGTTTAAAATCTACATAATACAGAACACAATGATTTGCAAATCTCATAAACCCATAATTTATTTATGATAAAACACAGAAAAACTAGTCAAATGTTTAAACAGGAATGTACCATTTTAAGAAACAATAAGGTAATTTTGAAATTGATGGCAACAACAAAAAAAGGTTGTGACAAAGGCGACAAAAGGCTGGAACAGTAAGTGGTAGTAACAAGGAAGAGCTGGAAGAACATTTTGGAGCTAATTAGGTTAATTGGCAACAGGTCAGTAATGTGACTGGGTATAAAGAGAGGCAGAGTCTCAGAAGTAAAGATGGTTAGAGGTTCAGCAATCTGTGAAAAACTGTGTCTACAATGTGTCAATTTCACAATAATGTTTCTCGGCGTAAAATTGTCATCATAGTATAATAATCTTTGCACAAGAAACAAGGCTGAAACACACTATTGGATGTCTATGATCCTTAGGCTTTCAGAGTGTTGTTAAAAGAAGAAGGGATACTAGACATAGCCACATAGCCATGCCCAAACATGGAATTTGGAATTGGGGTTATACACCTCCAGTGAAGTTTTCATACGATACTACTGTAAAGTTTGTCTGGGCTGTGACCAATGACAGGCTGAGAAACAAGATAGGGTTAAAAGATGTTGTATTCTTGTAAAGGCAGGATAGTAGGCTGAAGGAGAAAAGATGGCAGGAAATTGAGATGGGATTGGGCCAGGGAGAACTTCACTATAAAAGATAGTGTGTGACTATTAGGAGGTAAAATTCAGAATAGTCACTGTTATCAGTGTGAGGAGTGAATCAGGTAAGAATTGGGTTGAAGATTTGGGCTGAGGAGGCAGGTAATTAGACAAGATTGAGGAGTAGACAAGATGGCAGTGTCTTGTAGTTCTGGGCAAAGTCAAGGTGATGAACATATGTTGTATGTTGGCGATCCAACAACAGGTTATTTTTCTTTACTCCAATACAAGTCCATTATCTTGTTGATAATGCTGCAGCTTCACTACGTACAGTACTTGATACCGTTCCCCCCTCTGAAAAAGAAGGTAGTAAATCAGGTTAGCTCCATGGTATTAACTCATCTAAACCATCAACCTGTCTCTTAGACCCCATCCCAACTAGACTGCTCAAAGAATGATTACCTTTAATCAGCATGTCTGTGGTAGATAAGATCAACTCATTTTTACTCATCTTTACCATAGGCCTTTAAACTTGCTGTAGTTAAACCATCCATCCATTCTCAGACCTACTTAGTCCCCGTAGGGGTCGCAGGAGTGCTGGAGCCTATCCCAGCTATCATACGGACCAGAGGTGGGGTTGTCGTTAAACCCTTACTCAAAAAAATCAACCCTTGACTCTGGAATTTTAGCTATTTTAGCTGGTTTAAATCTTATTTATCAGATAGGTTGCAATTTGTTCATGTTAATGATGAGTCCTCCATGCATACAAAAGTTAGTTATGGAGTCCCACAGGGTTCTGTGCTTGGTCCGATACTTTTCACTTTATATATGTCTCCTCTATGCACCATCATTAGGAAACACTCTACTTCCATTGCTATGCAGATGGTACTCATCTATATTTAGCCATTAAACCAAATAAAACAAGTCAATTAGTCAAATGTTCAGAATGTTTAAAAGACATAAAGGCCTGGATGTCCTGCAATTTTCTAATTCTTAATTCAGACAAGACAGAGGTTATTCTATTTGGGCCCCAAAACCTTAGAGATGCGATGTCTAATCATATAGTTATGTTAGATGCCATAACTATATGTTATGTTAGTTGGTCAAAGATATCTTGGCGTTATCTTTGACCAGGATATCTCCTTTAACTCATATATAAAAGAAATCTCTCAAACTGCCTTCTGCCACCTGAGGAATATCTCTAAAATTAGAAGCATCCTGTGTCAAAGTGACACTGAAAAACTAGTCTATGCATTTGTTACTGGACTACTGTAATTCCTTAATAATGTCCCACTAACTTATTAAAAAGCCTCCAGCTGATCCAAAATGCTGCAGCCAGAGTTTTTGACTGGAATTAGTAAGAGAGATCATATTTTTCCTACATTAGCTTCCTTTCATTGGCTCCTTGTAAAATCTAGGATAGGATTTAAAATCCTTCTTCTCACATATAATGCACATAATGATCAAGCCCCTTCATATCTTAAAGACCTCATAGCACCATATCATCCCAGCAGCACACTCCGCCCGAGTGCGGTCTACTTCCCAGAGTTTCCAAATGTAGAATGGGAGGCAGAGGCTTTAGCTATCAAGCTTCTCTCCTGTGGAACCAGCTCCCAGCTCAGGTCCAGGAAGCAGTCACCCTCTTTAATTTTAAGACTAGGCTTAAAACTTTCCTTTTTGATAAAGCTTATAGTTAGAGCTGGCTCAGGTAACTCTGAACCATTCCGTAACTTTCTTTGCACTTAAAACGCACTTTCTTATTAAAAAAAAAAAAAAAAAAAGATTTAGTTTTTCTCCTTGACTTAGAGTTTTGCTTGTTTTGTACCTCACTTGTAAGTCGCTTTGAATAAAAGTGTCTGCCAAATGACTAAATGTAAATGTAAATGAACCACCTCTTAGTTATGCTGCTATAGATTTAGACTGCTGGGGGACCTCCCTTGACACACTGAGCTCCTCTTCTTTCTCTATCTACTCAAAAACCACCATTGCATGTTATTAATCTTTGTGTCTTGTTTGGGTCTTAAACTTTACATTGTAAAGTGTCTTGAGACGGCTTTTGTTGTAAACTGATGCTATATAAATACTTTTAAATTGAATTGAATTGCTTCTAAAAGAGAAGACACAGGTGTTAGTGATGAGGTTGATGAGGGACAGCAGAGCCTGGAAGTGAGAAGAGTGCATAGGCAGTAATTAGACTAAATATGAGCATGACAGGAAATCGGGCTGGAAACCATGACAACTACAGTGCTGCCTTTGTTGGATGCAGAACATTTATCTGATAAATGCTGATAAATTATAGGAGTGGAGAGAGAAAAAAAATCACTTATTGAGCTTATCATCTTTCAAAGAAAATATCTGTATAGGTTGACATTACCTGGGGTGGTGCCCTGGTTGGCACTGTCACCTTATGACAAGAAGGGCTTGTTTTTGCATGGATCTTGCATTGCATCGGTTTCAAGAAGAGTTCTGGGTTTAAAAAACTGATGACCAAGGCAAGAGTTTTCATGACATTTGGTTTCTTTGGACAGTTCAAACATGTGCAACTTCAGCAAAACAGAATAAAACTGTATGAATGTGAGTGTTAATGGTTGTCTCTGTCTGTTAGGGCTTTCTGACCAGCAGAGAACCTATTTCGTTCTCATTCTGGGATCAGGAATTAAAAAACCTGAAGCGAACCATTGCATCTCACTGGACATGTCTGAGAACAGGCCAGAAGATGCCTCATTTTTATTCTGCTCTACTTGTTTAATTTGTCCCATTCTTCCTCTGTCCCATTCTGTTTTTGATTCTCCTCTCATCTCAGGTGCTCATGTCCACTTTTAGCTCAAACTGCACAATATTTAAAATGTAAAAGTGCCTGCATGTTGTCTTTTATATATGTGAGTGTGTGTTTAGTTCCACTTGGTTTCTCAAGAGAGGAGGAACACAAACCAGCCAGGGCCACTCAATGTTTCTCTCTCTCTCTCTTTCTCTCTCTCTCTCACACACTCTCTCTCACACACACACACACACACACACACACACACACACACTCACAGAACACATAGAACACACTTACGATCAATGGCTGTGTCTGTCAACTGACAGAGATCGTAACGACTTGTCAAATGGTTTTGAAAGATGCTGTTGACCCAGTTCAGTTTTCAGTTGAAAACATCAATTTAAAATGATGATGCTGGCTCTCAGCTGTTTCCTCTGAAGTGTCCAGTATAATTGCTAGCTTGCTAATTACATGTCTTCAAAAACAGACCCTACAACACTTCCTTCAAACAGCAGAACTTACTGCATATGCAAGCACAAAACCACAGTACATTTCTGAAAATCTAACACTGACTTATAGTTAATTATATATAACTGTAGAATATAATTATAATTATATTAGTTTTACATTTAGTACATTTCTTGTTATGCAACAACATGGCATCCAAGCAAAAGGTGTTGTGAAGGAGGGAAACTAATTTACAGTCTGCTGTACATCCAGTGTACTTCTTAGTAATAATGATAGACCTGTACAGTACACAACTTGAAATGTATTAGATTTTCTTTTAAGTACTGGGTATCTAGTCTCATCTGTCTGGCAACTCTGGGCCTCAGCTGCATAGTGAGTCTCAGATGTCACCCAAGGCAGTATTCATAATTAGCGCACACTCAGCTTTAGTCTAAGGGCCAATCCCATTTCTACTCCTTAGCCATACTCCTTGGCCTTACCATAAGTGACCAATAAAACTGCCCTGCCTTATCACAGACTGGTCTGCATTAACTAACTTGTGCTCCAGCTTTTCTATTTCTTTTAATGGTGCATAAAACATTGACTTTGTCATCAAAGACCACCTTCTTCTGCTGCCTTCATCCAACTGCCTGCAAATCGCAACATTGAGTCTCCCTGTTTCTCCTATGTGGCATTGTGTCTGGTCCCAACAATACATTGCTCAAACAGAATGTTTGTAAACCATTAACATGTTGTACATGATCCATGACAACTTTGCTTGAGTGTAAATTATGCTGTGAATGCTGTTTTTCCTCCCATGTACATGGGAGATGCTCTCAGGAAAAACAATCCTTGTAGCTGTTTAATGAAATGTCATAAAAACATCACACACCATTGATCTCCAGCCACTCAAACCAGCTGTCCAGCTTTGTAGGATGTAGCTAAAATACCAGGGACTGTTGATTAATTGTAATGCTCCATTTTTTTTTCAAAGCAGGTACGATATCTTTACAAACCTAATGTAAGCCACAGAGAATACATAAGATTTCATAAGAGCTTCATTAGCTTGACCTAGTATTGTAGTGTTCACAACTTGATGATGGCCTCAGCACAGAGCTGATGCTATCAGACCACGGTGAATAAACAGAATAAACAGCCTTCTAAACGCCTTTTCACATCTGCTGAAAGTGCTGTCAAAGCAGAGACAGAGTTTTTGTTGTCAACACTATCATTTCACACACATTTTTTAATCCTGGCGCTGTGGAATTCCTGATGCTCACACAGGAAACATCACCATCAAGAAGTGATAGCTTGCTAAGTGCTTAAAGCAGCACAAACCTCGTTTTGCTGTGGAAGAAGTGTTGTGATAGTAATAAAGTAATTTTGAGGAATTACTCAAGTTCATACATGAAAGAGCTTTTCACAGTACATTAAATACCTAGAGCAAGTAAGCAGGCTGTGTACATATGCAATATCATCCTATGAATTTTATCAGCATTGAAAATATTATACCTATAATATTGAATAAATGTAGTTGAATCAAAAATCGGTACATTTAGTGACATAAAAAACATAGAGCTTCAAAAGCATTGCCTCTGCTGTCAGTGGCTTTGATATGATACAGACTGTCACACTGCATGTGTGCTCACGATGTAGGTGCATGTGACTACTCCCAAGTCTCCAAAACTAATATTTAACTTGAAAAGTCCCAAACTAGGCCATTAAAAACAAATGTGTTTGTCATAATTAATACATATACATAATACATTTGTGTGCATTGGTTTTGCCAGAACTTAAAGAGTTGGTTCCACATAGAGACAACATACTTTACATACATTAGTCAAACTGAAGGTTGGGACTTCATAGTAAGAGAAGCAGCAAGCCTTAAGAGAGAATTGTTTACCCTTACAAAAAAGTAGTATACTTAGAGTTTATTTTATTAAGTATACTTAAATATACTGCAAGTATACTTCAGATATAGTAAATATACTTTTATGTACTTCTAGTATACTTGTTGATATACTATTTTAATACTTCTTGGAACTAAATTGGCCCACTTTTTAGTTTACCTCTGATAAGTACATAAAAAGTAAACTGAAAGTATACTCATCAAGCTCATTTTAAGTTTAGTTTAATTATCAATTTCTGTAACAACTGTGAAACAGAAGGATGATAGTGGAGCATTAATTGCAGGACTTCAATGCAAAATGTAATTGAGTAGAAGTATAAAAAGGCATGGGACAAGGAGGGAAATGTCAGGTGGCAGTAACTTTTGATTAAACAGTTGGTCTCGTCTGATGGTTGTGTTATATGACACAACAGTTCATTCTAAACACAAACAGTGGTTTACCTTATAAAACCCGTCTCCCACTCTAACTGGCCCAACAGTGAGTCACATATAAATAAAACATGCAGCCATGGTCACAAGTTTAGGTGCTCTTTGTGATAAAGTGGAAGGGGAAATTACTAGCATGACTGGACACTACCTCAGCAAGAAGTAAAAGTGATGCTTTCAGGTCAGCATGGGCTGAGACTTTAGTGGAACATTTCAACATTGTTGAGAAACGTTAAGACTTCAGGCAAAAAGTAAAAAGAGTTAAGTAAAAAAAAGTATTTTGAACTACAGTATGAAATAATACTAAACTATCAAGACTTTATGGTAAAAACTATGGACTATATTGTCATATAGAGGGAATCTATACACCATAATGGACCTTAAATTGAGGTGAAAGGAATTACAAGTGGGAGCCAATTTAGCCAAGCCACAGTGCCAGGAAATAAGTTTAAATGGTTTTCAATTAAGTATATTCCAACATTAATTTTAGTAATATTAACTCTGTAGATGGTGCTCTTGAATTGTCTGGAAAGAAATAATTCAGCATTGTGGCCATTCTGTTTATATTTATAGAAGTTATCACTGTTTTTTTTTTTTTAACATGAAAAGCAGACACTTCACTTTGTGGATTTTATTTATTGTGTGTCTCATCTCCAGTCTACCTGTGTGTCTGCCTGAGTCTCTCACTCCATATTTAGTCATTTCCTGTCTCATTCACTCTCTGCCCCCACTGCCAGTCAGCCTAATCATCTACAGCTGTGTCAGTCTCTTTATAAACAGGTCTGCCAGCCTCAGCAATCTGCCAGATTGTCTGTGATCCTGCCTTGGTATGCAAGTTTCCAGCCATCTCGCTGCCCGACCTGAACTCTTGATCTCCAGTCTTTTGCCTGCCTGTTGCCTCAGATCTCTCCAGACTCTAGTTATTCCCCTTTGTAAACTGTTTTTAGTGTGTAAATTAACTTGGATGCACTGGAGGCTGCCATCTTGCTTACGTTTGACCTGGAAGTGACTCAACTGACACTGACTGGCAAGCTATTTCTGCTTCCTGTTTTGTGATTGTCAGTAAGCAACTTCATACAAGACAACCAGTCAGATCTGTGAGTGCATGCATCCACACCACACCACTGTCATCTGTTCAATACTCTCTCTTCTTTTGTGCTCCGGAACATCTACTCTACTACTAGTCTACTCTCCTGTGTCAACCCATGTTATACAGTGTTTCAAAAGCATCACACCTTCATTGCCAACTCTCCAAAGTACAGAGCACTGTAAGGGTCATGGTGGTAAATTATTTTTTCCGAGCTACTTTTGCCTTCACTCAAAACTTTTGCCCCACAATACATTTATATTCTCTTGGATCCATGATGGAACAGTAGTGACCACTGCTGGCTGTAGGCACAGAGCGACTGGGTTCACCCTCAGCTGTGGCTGCTCAGTAAGTAGAAAAGTTGTTGTTAGAACAATACGGTAAGTTAAACAGGGCCAGCTCCCAACAGTGTGTAATTAGGCTATGATCGACTGCTGCCGAGTTTGATTCAGACAAGTTGTATCTTGGATTGTTGATTTAGACTGTAGCTGTACTTGTGCTACAGTTGTTATGATTCTGATAGTACCCATTAGTATTGCATCATATGTTCTTCTCATAACAAGCCATTATTTACTTTAATCACATCAGTTGTCATTAGT
>OMLM01008897.1:0-11771 GCA_900302695.1 Helostoma temminkii | reverse complement strand
TGAAATGTTGTGGGAGTAAAATTACAAAAAATAATAATTACGTTTTCATCTTAAGGCATTTCTCAGAAACTATACTATAGAAGTATAAATATATATATTAAAATAATATATAATTTAATTACATTATGTCCAGGAGAAACAATTTAGTTCAATCAATCAATTTGTTAAATTTTCCGTTACTCTGGGCCATGTTACCACTGAGCTCAGACCTTACGCTGGCAGTCAGTGACATTTATTGTACCCCAGTTAGGACACTTGAGAAGGAAGGATGATCTGCCCATTGTACATTAGATGTATTCCTCTGTGGCTGCACAGGACAGTGAGGATCCCATCTGTGTTGCGTTTGACACCATAGATCATTGCATTCCCCTACATCAACTGGACAACAGATGTACTTCCTAAAAAATTTTTTTGTGTGAATCATGGAGAATGCCATGGCTGAGCAATTTCTCAAAGCCTGAAAGTCAGGAATCTTGGTAATGTCCATTAATGAACAATTTCTCTTGATCACCTTGTTTAACTACTAACAGTAGTTTTCTACAGTTACCTGACATCTCTCCTTCTGCTCCATGTCACATTTTGTCACTTTTTTTTACGTGTATCAATTTCTAATCTCTTTAGAGGGTGGATAGCCCACGCGAACCAAAACTAGAGGATTCGTGTCTGGTTTGGACAGACATTTAGAAAACAAGTTCATGGAGGGCTCAGTCATGTACATCAGATAGCTTCAGTTTCATTTGTAAACATTATGATCAAAGAAATGCTGCTTAAATTCATGCTTCAAGTCATATTAAATTAATTTGATGAGGTGGCTATGTTGCACCTGGGAGAAAAACAATTCAAACTCAACTGCACTGAGTTTGGTTCGGGTTTGTCCACCAAACTCTCAGGCTCAGGTTGTGTGTTGTAAATCTCTCAGTGTCACTGAATCTGCTAACCCTGTTAAGCACAGCACAGTCAATATTCCAATGCTGATGAGATTACTGAAAACTTTCTGATATGTACTGCATCTGTCTAACCCTCTCTTTCTCCCATAACCCATGTCCTTGTTTTATTTTGTTTCAGTTTTTGTCCTAGTTTCCTTTGTGGGAATGAGAATTCATGGAATTCCCGTAGGGGTCTCTCTCCCCCAGCAGTCTTAGCCTATTCCTTATCTCACATTCTCTCTCTCTTGTTTTTTTCATGTCACTCTCTCCTCTTCTGTGTGTGTGAATCTTGCACTTGGGTTTTGCCTCTTGTGTGTTTTTGCTTTGTCCTCTTTCCCGATCTCCATGGTGGAGAGGAGGTTGTACGGCTCTGGATCTGTTTGTTGATGTCACTTTGAAGCTGCTTAACATAATTCCTGATTATATTCTTTATATGTCTATGATCTATAATGTTATTCCTATTGTCCACAGTGTACATGTACCATATTGTTCAGTTGTGTACATTCTACTTAATGTCTGTCTGAAAGAGGGATCTGTTGTTCTTGTAGATTAAAGTTATTTGGCTGAGAAGAGAGATTGGCTAAAATTCAAGGCTCTAAGGACAGAGGTTATCATATTGTGTGTTGTACAGATTGTAAAACACATTGTAGATAATGTGTGATATTGTTCTAAATAAATACAATTTTATTTTGACTCCCTTACTTCTGAATAATGTAGAATGTAACCAAAGTGAATGTTAAAGAAAGCCAGATTATTCAGGGAACTTAATCCTTACAGGGCTATACAGTCTAAGTAGATTAGTACACTGCATCACTATCACTACACATGCCCTCTACTACTAATCTTGGTAATGTTGTCCACACCCTGGGTTGGTAACCACAGACAGGCCAACTCAGGCTGAGCTGGGGAAAGCTGAGTTCAGTTGCCACACCTAGAGTGATGAGACAAAAGTTGAACTTTTTGAAATTACATCTGATGTAAAACTAACAGTATTAATAAAAAGAACATCATATCAACAGTCAAACATGGTGGTAGTGTGAGGGGCTGCTTTGCATCTTTAGGACCCAGATTACTTGCCATAATTAATGGAACCGTGAATTCTGCATTATACCAGAAAATCCTGAAGGAGAATGTTCGGCCATCAGTTTGTGACTTCAAGTTCAAGCGCACATAGGTTATGCAGTTGGTCAATGATCTGAAACACATCGGCAAGTCCATCTCTGAATTGCTCAGTGAAGGCAACTGAGGAGACCTGGGTTTTGGAAGAAGAATGTTGTCCCATTCTTGCTTGAAGTGCTGGGTCTTCTTTGTTGTATTTTATGTTTCAAGATGCACCAAATATATTCAATTGGTCCTATATTTCTACTACAAAGCCATTCTGTTGTTATAGATGCAGTATGTGATTTAACATTGTCCTGCTTTAACATTCCCTTAACATTTATGTTCTATTGTGAATAAAATATTGGTTTTGTGAGATATTCATGCCATTGCATTGTGTTTTTTTGCAGATTTTACGCAGTGCCTCTCCCATGAGCAAAACTAGACGACAGTGTAAAGAAAAAACTCTCCAGAAGAACCACCCTCAGGGTGGGTGACCATCTGGCTTGACCAGTTAGGATGAGCGGAAAGTGGAACGTGAATGGAAAGCAAATTAACTCAGTGTATCAAGGGATGTTCCCCAGCAATCTAAAGCTATAGCAGTATAACTAAGACATGATTCAGAGTCACCCGAAACTTCTGTGAATAAAACTCTACAGCAGGTACCCAGTAAAATGTCAGCTTCTCAGAGAAGTGAGACAATAACCAAGATAAAAGCCAAGAGCAAGAGAAGCAGTTTTCAGGTTTAAATAGTCTATTAGAGTATGCAAAATGGTGGGGAGAGTTCTGTATGAGCCTAAGTAGCTGCAGCTATAGACAGCACACCAGGCAGACCTGAAAGACCTGCATTCTGTTCATTTATCCACATACACTAAAGCATATTTTCATTTAAAGCACATACTGTAGAGCGAAGGGGCTGTAAACGGTGTTTGTCATTATTCTAACTCATTCTTCATGTGTGTCATCACAGCTGATATGTTACAGTATCTGTGTACACTTTCAGACTGTAGGTAGCTGTCCTGAAAACTGTACAGTCCAAGCATTCTTGAAAATACTCCATAGCATCACCATTTCACTTGTGAGATGCAACAGATTTATTTAGCATTGATTTCTGCCTGAAGAACAGAATCAGCAGAGCCATGATGTGGTCAGAATGTCCCAGTGAAGCCTTTCTGCAGCTGTATATAACTTTGGCTTCCACTTAATCCTATGGTAAATGTTCAATTGCAAGAGAGGAACAAAACCAAGCAGCCAGCCTGGCAGGTGAAGTTTTGAGACTGGGAGAAAAAAAGTCAGAGCATTGACAAAAGCAGGCAGGTAGTGACTTATGTATGTACAGGTGACCCAATTACAAATAGAATACAGGCGTGTGTGGCAGAGAACAGAGCAGATGTAATCAAGGAGAGTGAGAACAAGCGTGTGAACAAGAAAAGTGGTTAAAGTAAGCACCAACAAAATCAGCAAAATCTAGGGCCAAAGCTGCAGCATTAATGATGTTTATGTATACAAAAAAAAAAATTTGCTTTGTGGTTAAAATATGTAATGTGGCTTATTTTAATGTGTTACTCTGTAAACAACTGGTTGACTAATCTTTAGCTGCTTTAGGAATAAATTCGACATGTCTGTTCTGAGGTCGCTGTCAATGCCTGAGATTGGAGACAACAGAAAAAGAGTCTAGGCTCCTCATGTTGACTTATTACCCAGAGGGGACTTTATAGAGATTTATAGCTCATTTCCAGGGCCTCTCTTTGTGAGGACCTGTGAGGATCAATAGGGACAAACTCAAGCCTGTGTAAAAGCAGGCAGGGGGAATTTATTAATGCACTGAAACAGTCTGCAACTGTTCTCATTCTTGATTGAACACATCAGAAGAAGATTTTACAACACCTGCAGTCTATAAGTGCTTTGTGTATGGTTCACATAGTGCGTCACATGTTTAATCTCACATTGCTGCATTAATGCTGTGCTTATTACCCTGGTCCACTAATCCTTCTGTGTCATTCTAATCTGAAACATGACAGAGTGAGAGTCATCTATTGAGGAATTACTGTTAAACACTGGAATTAAAAGCTGGCAAATGTTGGACCCATAAGGTTCACTTACCCTCACCTCTACTGTACTTTCCAGCAAACCTGCAATGTCCACATTGCACCACATGATGATTGTAGCAGCTCGACCTCCACATCCATAAATAACCCTGATGGGGATGTTGCCAAATCTCAGTGACTCCTCTAATCATACTATGTATTTGTATGATGATATTTGGCAACAAATAAAAAGTTCACATAATTTCCCCGGTTTCTGCAGTTGTTTCATATATTCACCAGAAATAAAAGTTTAGTGAACTGACTAAAAGTGTATATTACTGGCAGCACAGACAGTGGGGGAGCTTAATGTGACCACCTGATCCATCACATGCTATAGATCTGGCCTGTCTCCCTTCTGATGGATTTCCCCCAGACACTTCAGGGTCCTGCTTGATGGGACCTGTCCTCACTGCTAGACATGCTGTGTTTACTGACACTTACAAGTGGCAATTTCTTCTTCTTCTTCACCACAGATGGACCATCACTTCTACAGTACACTGTGAATTACTGCTGTGCTTTCCAGTCTTATTTGCCATGAGCCCTTGATTTGTTTCTTTTGGCGTCCATAAATCCAATAAAGGCAATAAAATGAACAATGAACTGTGTCTATTCACTGTAATATTTATGAATGCAAAATCTGATTTAGCCTATTTATCTATGCCACAGACTCAACTGTTTTGTAGTCAATAGTAAGCCACTGGGTGACATATTTCCTCCTCATAAAGATGTGAGGGTGCTTCGTCAAAGTAGAGCTCTAGACACTTTTTACAGTCTCTGAAAGTCTGTACTGTATAAAGTATAATAAGTACCTTCATATAAACGTGCTTCCCTCACACAGACAGCACACCCACCACAATGTCTCCACTACTCCCTCCCCTACACTTAGCCAATAATGAAAATCAGAGACACTTACCCACACTTATCATGGGGAATATCTTAGACAAAGGGACCCCATCATCACCTGTCTGTCTGTGACCAGCAGCCAGGTAAGGAGGCAGCTGGAGTAGCTGAACCACAGTAAAGCTGCTGGACCTGATGGTATCAGTCCCAGACAAATCCTGAAGTCTTGCAGGATTCTACAGCATCTTTTAAACCTGAGCCCGAGATTAGAGCAGGTGCCAAAACGTTGGAATCATCATACCTTGTAACAGAATCTGCATCTCCAGCTGCTCTTAATGATCACAGACCAGTCGCTCTCACCTTACATGTTATGAAGGTTCTTGAGAGACTGGTTCTGGTTTCATTTGAGACCTCAGGTTGTGTCATCACTAGACCCACTACAGTTTTCCTATCATCCCCAGGTCGGAGTAGATGATTCCATCATTTACCTGCTTCAGTTCTCTCTCTTTCAACTGGACAAAGCAAGCAGCACTGTGAGGATCATGATTTTTATTTTTCCAGTGCCTTTAATACCATCCAGCCTGTCCTGCTGAGAGAGAAGCTCCTGAAGATGCAGCAACACTAACAAATTAAACAAAGTAATCAGGAAAGCTGGCTCAGTGCTGGAGACATCTCCTGAACTCTTTAAGGTTTGGTCTGGACTGGGCTCAAAGATTAAGTGGACAGGCACAATTTAAGAGATTTTTTAAAATGAAGCTAGGTGCTTGGTTATGGCAATGTGGTTGAGTGAGGGAGACAGGAAGTGGGAACTGGAGCAGTGTCAGGACTGGGTTCACTTTCAGGTGAATGTCTACAGAAGTTATGAGTAGGCAAGTATGAGTAGATATGTGATGACGGTTGACTCACCATTGTATGCATGAAGGGATCTGCAAGTAATTATTCAGAGCAGTAGGAGGTCTGGGCTGGGAAGACAGGTGAGTAGACAAAATGGTGGCGTCTTTGTAGTCCTGAAGTCGAACAGGTGAGGACTGGGCTTGGGCAGAGAGTGAAACACAACACACAGGGAGATTGCTACAACAGATTTATCCATGGCAACAGAACTTGGTCCAAAAAAAGAGCAGGGTATAGTCATGGCAGAGATAACAGAGACAAGGTTCGGTCCAAGGTCAAAACACAGGTTAATCAGAAACAAAGCAAGCTTCAAGTCCACAATCCTTAGGCCAGGTCCAAAAACAGGTAGCAGATCCGATTGACTCACAGATTGGGACAGGGGTTAGACAGGCTCAGGTATGAGACAGGGTGGCATGACAGGAAATCAGGCTAGAAACCAGGACACCTGTCCCTATTCGTCCAGCCCATTACTCACTCAATCATTAGCCTAACTCTACAATTGAGTACTATGGCCACTTTGTTGGTGCACACATGCACATTTTGTCTGTTCCAACTGAGTAAAAATTTTGCTACCATACTCCTGTGGATCACTGGTACTCACCAGACCATCCTGAAAGTGACATTATTGGCCATCTCAGTCCAATTAGCTTCTCCAACTTGAACCTGGGATCACAACCCTCTGATTCTACTGGTGCCTTCGCACCCCCACCCAGGCCATTAGAACCTCAAGTATGCCCACCTTAATGCTACTCTGGTGATCCTAGTAGCTGTCCACTGTCTTTATTCAATTCTCAATTAAATTCAAATGTACCCCCCTACCCCCTTCTTTCCCTACAGTAAAATCTAAAGCTCCCTATGTGATTTCTCTGCTGTCTGGTCAGGCCCGTCAGTGGGGAAGCTTGTTTATCTTTTAAATAATTCTCTGACCTGTTACACGCCTTGGATCCATCCAGACTTCAGCTCAGTCTCAGAATATGCCGTAGAGCTTCAGCTGCCTCTTGTCACTAGAAGGAGCCATTGCTGAGCCTTTCATTTGTCACTTATTCTCATCTCCTCTACTCGCTTCATTTCTCCTTTATTGACCTGACCAGACTCATCCTCACAGAACTTGCAGATGACTTGGCTAAACAATGGATACAGTTACAGGCTTCAAGCATGTTTTTATCTGTTCACAGTACTTCACACATGTGCTTTCACAACTTGCAGTACACAGCAAGATTTTCAGCCAGGTTGTTCCTGAAGGACAATGCTATTCCAACTGGGCATAGTTCATAGCACGTCTGTAAGGTATCTGTAAGGGCTGTAGTTTGGTGTGACAGTGCTTATATCACCTTAGTGGTTAGAAACACACAGCCAAACAACCATAGAGTTATTGTGGTGTTCTTCCTGAGCTGGTGCAGCTTTGTCTTCATGTCAACATCATGCTGTGTGATATCACAAGTCATCCTGCTGACAGGCCGGTTTAGAGGGCATTCCTTGATGAGAGGGACTGTCCACACAACATGAAAATATCTGCTGTGACATCACAAGATGCATTGTGGTGGCTCCTGCACACAACAGGATGCTCTGAGCCAGCAGTGGGACTGTCAAGCTGTCGTTAAGGGAAATGGGATGGGAGACATCCTCATGCCCACATACACCCCAGCTCCCTCACAGCTCACCCTGAACCAGCCAGGCTGCAGAGCTGTCAGTCACTTGGTGTGTGTGTGCTGACAATACTGCTGTCCTGGTTTGTTGAGGTGAAGTCACACCGGACTGCTGGGGAGGGGACCCCTGGGGCTTAAAAGGACAAAGCAAGATTAGTGGGTCAGCTGGCAAAGGTTGGCCTTAACTCCATGTTTAAATGTCAGGAGGATGACTCACTTGAACCACAGTTCAACAAGCAAGAACTCTGACAAGAAGAAAACTGGATCACTGTGGCACTAACTTCAAACAGTGAGTGTAAAGAGCCATTATACTGCAAGCATATGATTGGCTGTAGAGGAAGGAATCATTCCTCATCCTGCAACAGGTCAAATGTGTCTAAGTAATGAAGTGTACCACAATTCACTTCCAAAGGGCAATGCGTAAGCCCAGATTAGCCAAGTGATGAACCACGGGTTACAGATGAACTGTGTGGACTATGCCCTTAGTCATCCCTTCCTCTATGGTTTGTTTTTATAGCCTGTAACCTTCACAACACACAGCCTACACCTCATTAAGTTTTACTTTATTGTGGAAAGTGCCACAAGTGCTCCATGATGTTCAATGAAATACTAGGACTTTACTAGGACCCAAATGTGCAAGCATTTCCAAAAAGTAACAGGACATAAATATATTTTTCTATATTTATAATTTTTTTTAAAAAATAGCTGAAACAATGATTCTATAAATCATGTTATATGTTTAAATGTAATGAACTGGAAAGACAAGGACAGCTGTCCTGGTGAAGTAAAGTTGTATCAATGGCTTTAAAGCAGAACCTCAAACCTATAGCAGCTGGTTACTGGACACCTCTGTGGTCTTGTTCGCTGTGTTATTTTAACAGAAGCTGGACATAATATGGACATGATAGTGAGCTGCTGACAGCTAAAGACAGAAAATCCTTTGCATTTCATGAAAAGTGACATTTCTTTCAGCTCAACTCCTTTGTGTCCTTTTGTTAGTATGTGTAAATATATATATATTTCTGCAGGAAACCAAATGTACACAGGACTGAACCTTTTTCCTTTTTACTGGATGTTTCTGCTCAGTCTGCAGCCTCAGCACAGAGAACTGTGCTCTGTGCACCATAACCATTTGTCTGACTGAGTGAAAGTGGAGGGTTTTCTTAAATATTCCCATCTGTTTAGGCTGTACAATAGAAGTGAAGTGTGGAGCCAATTAGAGCATCTGTGCATCAGTGTCAGTGCGCACAGACAGCCACCAACTGAAGTTTCAATATCCCACTGAAATGACTCATTCAGTGTGGAGATTAGTGCCTTAGTAGCTGCAATAATACACAGATGGATTCTCACACAGCTTGTATTCACACTCAGGCAGATGTCTGCTGACTTAAATACAACCATTTTCCTAAGATTTCTATATGTTTTCAACATATAGGAAACATTTTTATCAACATTTTTATCCAGGCAGCTAATGCTAGAGGATGAAACCCATTTAGAAGAACCTGCCTTTGATGGCTCCAGTAAATCCAGGCTCAAACTGACTCACTTCAAAAAGTGCCAGTGTTTCTCTAGAAATGGTAGCAATCCGTTAATATTTTTTTCATAATAAACACAACTCTGGAATGTTGGAGTCTTCAGACCCTCCCATTGGGAGGCATTGGGAAAGTCTTGTGTCAGAGTTGAAAGAGTAGACTTGTTTTTGTGTATTTTGTTTTTCTATGACTTATCTACAAGCTTTCAGCTCATATCCTGAATCTTTGGCATTCTGGACACCCTTCATCACAACACTAAAAATATTAAAAAGCATGATGAGTTTAATGTTTCGTGTTTATGCTACCTGCACTTTTAGAAAAAAAAGATTTGTGACCGAAAACTGCAAAGCAAACTGATGGCTGAAGTCACGTCTTGCTATTATATAAGGTAATGTCTAATAAATAGGCTGAGAAACATAAATAAACAGTGTAAATCCTCAGTGGTGGGACCATGAGCACCACTTTATTTTGATAGTCCACCTGTTGACACTACAAACTATCAGTAGATATTCATGTCAACAGTATATCAGTGGATTTTCTTTTAAACTTTTTTTCAACAGATACGTAAGATGTATATTAACAACTTTCCATAGACTACAAGGTGCATTAGCAATAGATATGGGTATGCTGGTCAACAGTATATCAATTGATATTCAACAAGACTCTTTCAATAATTGTCATCAAACACATGTGTGTTTTCCAAAAGATTTCTGTAAGTGTTAATAAACATCAGCTTATCTGACAATCAATAGATAAGTAACTAATGTGTGTTGCATTAACTCTGTCCACCTGTGTTCACCCCATTTAAGCAGTTCCGCTAGTCCTCCCCTTGCCGGATAGTGCCTCACTTTCACTGAGAGAACACTGTGAGTTACTCCTGATCTGTTTATTCCTGACCCCGACTCTCAGTGTTACTTGAACCCACCTGTGATTCCCCCCTCTACCTGCTATCTGTCTGATATCACCCTGTGTATGACTCTGGACTGTTACCCTGACCTAAGCTTTTGGATGTCGGACTGTGTGACTGAAATTCTTCTGTGTATGACCTTGGACCAGATATCTACCTTGAATTTGGGATTGTGGATAATTACTGTTGATGTGGATGCTTAGACTGTGTATGACCCTGGAGTGGCTTTATTAACCCTGAGTGTTTGTTAGTGAACTGAATCCTGCTTCACCGGAATATACCTACCTTTATCCTCTAGACACTATTACCATCATTAGCCACCACTACAGTTCAAAGGGTGTTACAATTGTTCAAGTATATATACAGCCGATCCTCCATTAAGTGCTTCTCACTTTGCAGATGTGTTTCTTAATGATGGGAACAAGAGTTTCTCTTCTTTACAAAGTGAAGGACGGGACGTTAATCTCATGTATACCAAAGACCCATGATATCTTTGTTTTCCAGGTGTTACCAAAGTGTTCCCTTACTGCATACTGCCAAACACAGTAATATCTCTTCACTCTATATTTTTTCTGTGAGTCAGATGTAATTACATGATAATACCGTTTTGAAATCCAAAATGGTTCTTATATGACTAATATGTTATATATGGTCAATTTTCCTCTATGATGTCTTCCCCTGTATGGCAGCCTGCCAAAGCATATTATTAATCTCCACTTAATACACATATTATTTCTCAATTTCAAGATTTCTGACATAATTATTAGCACTAAAAACAATAAGTCTGGGTTAATCCCATCTGAACCTGGTTTAGGTGGATTACTGCTAAATGAATCGCAATATATAACTAAATGTTTTTAAAGAGTACACTAAGTAAGTAATAATCATAAAGCATTTTTATGCTATATTTGATGGCAAGATAACATCATTTAGTTTGAGCATGAAGGTTTTCCATGAAAATCCACAATGTGAACTGGATATTGGTGATTGGTGTGGAATGACCTAGATTTAGTGAAATGTATTGCACATGTAGATTAACTGTGTACCTTGTGTACAAGGACGCTGACCCCTCCAATTTGATGCTTCTTTCTCTTTCTCTTCTCTGCAAACGTCCAAAGGGCAAATAAAATAATCATGAAAATGTGTGCTTGATCAATCTATAAGTCACAAAGCATACAGTATATTATAGGTGGGGCTTTAGGTAAACACTTACTGTTAACTGAGGTTACAGCTCAGATTCTACAAGCATCAAAATTAAACCAATCAAACCAAACAAACTTGTACAGTAAATGATTAAAACTAATGTTCCTTGCAACACAGTGCAGTCTGATTTAGTCACCATGATAGTGTCCTGACAGAAATATTACTTTAGACCAGATAAACAAAATCTGGCAAAAATACAACATGATGAAAACAGCATAAGACAAACGTCATGGAGGAGTGGGTTTTGTTTAACATATATTTCCAAATAAGGCAGAATATGTTACACTTTTAACCATAAATATCTACTCAATGTTAAATAGACAGAATACTAAAGGCATAACTATTAAATAAATGAATGTCCAAATTGAATGAAGTCAGACAAGAAGCAACAATCGTTCAGCAAAGAACTAATCATTTCCCGTGAACCTTTACATTTCTTACATGTGTATGTACATCATTCATGTGAAGAGACTGCAGCGTGATTTCAAAAAAAGGGACTTAAAACTCAATCATCCACATATTTTACGTTCTAGAAATGGCAGGAAAATTTTAAAAAGTTATTATGTCTATAAAAACACACACACCACACACACACACACACACACCCACCCACACACACACATACACACAGACACACACAT
>OMLM01008896.1:0-53054 GCA_900302695.1 Helostoma temminkii | reverse complement strand
AGAGGGCACAATGTGTTTGTAAAATGCCCATCCATTATTGCCTAAAAGTCTTGGTGCTCCACTGTGGGAACAGTCGTGGATCATCACTCATTTTAATGGAGGTGATGCCACTTTAAGATGTGCCAGAGTGCTGCAGATAATAACAGGAGGTGAACAGGCCTTATTTAGTCCAGTTACAGTGAGGGAGAGCCGCCCCAGAGTGTACTGCAGCACATACTGCAATATTAAAGTGGCATTACAAGACACAACATCAAATATTACGTTGTGTTTAGACATAACTAAATGAAAACAAATTATGAACCAAAAGAGAGACAGTGCATCCACAATCCAGCACCACACCGCTGTCCATGGTGCTGAAAGTTCACTCTGTCCCCAGACTTGGCAGTGGGGAGATGACTGAATGCGTCTGCGTTTCAGCATAAGCCTCTCTTCCTGCTAATCCATTTGGCTCAGGCCTTCATTGCA
Organism: Helostoma temminkii; assembly: GCA_900302695.1. NCBI lineage: Eukaryota > Metazoa > Chordata > Actinopteri > Anabantiformes > Helostomatidae > Helostoma > Helostoma temminkii. Next base: position 52,589 of record OMLM01008896.1, on the reverse strand, counting down.
TCACAGCAGAGAGGGGGAGAATGGACGTGAAGAGCAGACCAGCATTTGGTGCCTAGGGCCTGTTGCTTTGTTCAACATCCACACTGCATCCTATTGATGGACTGTTGTTCTTCTGCTGCTAGACTAGTTTCGTCATATTCACCCCGAGGTTTGCACTTTCTAAGGACTTGATGGCCAGTGGCACAGATGTCAGAGAGTGCCTGGAGGAATGAGAACAATCTCAGCCAGTCTTTTAAAGGCGAAGCAGTTATTGCTTCCTGCCTAGGTGGCTGCATCTTTGTTATTTTATTTTGTTGAGTCGTGTCTTATTTTATCCTCCTCTGGTTTATTGTGTGTGCTTTGTTAAGCACATTCTGTGCTTCTTTTGATCTCTCGCTATCTTTCTCATCACATCGTGGTTGCTGAGTGTTCTATGCCTGTCTGCAATATCTGTCTGCTTTTCTGTCTGTCTCTGTGTATCTACGTATTTCCTTTCAGCTTCCCTCTAGTTTTTTCAGCTGCAAAAAATGCACTTGATTGTTAGATCAGTCAACCATTGAGGCCAGTTACAACATCCAGCTGGAGCCATTTAGCATCTCTCCAAGACATTATGAAGTGCGCAGACATGTTAATCTGCACCAAACCAACCCTATTAATGAAAACTCAATACTGGCTGCCCTTTATTAGACTCATAATGAAATATCAATACCATCTCCCCTCACAGAGAGCTTTGGTAAATAGAGGCTTCAATGAATGTGTCTCTCTGCAGACTCATTTAGATCTGGTCACACACATCAGTCTAGAAACAGCACCAGATGGTTCCAGGAAGCTAATAGGCCTGTACTTTTGCTTTAGTCAGGTGAAGAAAAATGTTTGGAACAGAGCCAGCAGGTGGTGCTCTTACACAGTAGGGGATGTGGATGATGCATCCTGTCCCGCACGGTTATATCACTTATCTGAGGGTAGCTGTGAGTTTCTGGTCCTTCTAGTGCACACATACACACTGGCTAACGCTCCAGTTAGTAGGAACAGGTGGATACTTAAACACTTACACATACCAGGAATACCCCAAAACAGACACACGATCAAGTACACAAACTGTCCAGAAGTAGCTGCCTGAAAAAGCCAGTAAAGGGCTCTCTAATGAGTTCTATAGAAGTGCTGAACAGAAAATCGCTTTGTTAGATTAGAGTCCAGTATTGGCAGGAAGCACAGCTTCTTGTCTCATGACCAACAGCAACAGTCCAGGCTCTTCAAGGTGAAAGCCATCAGAGGCCACAGAAACACCTGTACGAGATCTCCCCCAACAATGAAACCAATCCCTTTTTCATGAGGATCAAATTAGGTAGTTTACCATCCAGGAGAATGAAGAAAGAAATAGAAAAATGGCTTCAGGCTACTGGCCTTAGCTGCTGGACAAGTCAAGCCAAGCAGCAGGCAGGACAGGTGGAATAAAACGACTGTTCGTGGCTTGTAAGCAAATGGACCTGTGCTCCAGTGAGACTTTTTTAGCAAGAACAAAGGAGGAAATAATGCCAAAGTAAAGTTGAACAAGAAAATGGATAAGAATGGTTTTCTGGCAACACATGCATCTACATGTACAGTGGTGAATTAATTATACCTGAGCTGAGTGTGCAGTGCCGTTAGGTGTTCTGTAAAGGACCACTCAAAGAGGGCAGAGAGACTTGTTCTCGTGTCGTTAGTGTGTTGTGTTCTAGGCTCTCGGGCTCCTGCTGGCCACAGTCATTAGCCTGTCACTTACAATCTGTCTCAAATGGCCGGCACTGGAAGTTAAAAGTGTAGAGATCAGCTCCCTCACTTTACTTTGACTACAGCGTTTCTCTACTTCAGTGACCCTCAGTGTCACTGACTCTCACTACAGTTGCTATTCACTTCAATTCAATGTAGTGGATTTGATTTGATGAAATTCTGACTCAGTTTCATTAAATTTCCAGTTTAATTTATTTTAGTTCAGTTAATTTACATACATTTTCATTGGCACATTCTCAATGAAAAACTATGATATCTTATGGTTATAAGAAAGGTACCTGAAATACAGTATACACCATGTTTTTCTATTTTCCCGTTTTCGCAATTCACTTCTACAAATATATAGGGAAGTCTGCTTTGTCTCCATCTTCATCAACTCTCTTGTTTCTAAGGTTAGGTTGAAGACACAAACAGCCCATTCCTTGTTTGAGAAGAACACAAGCTAGTGGAGACTCATTGCAAGCAGTGTGCTGTTCGTTGTAAGCTTTTCTCTGAGTCCCATTGTAGAGACATTCGCTCACATACAAAAGTAAATCTGAGATATGAACTCAGAACCCACTTGATTAGATACGCCTCCACAATTACGCAAACAGCTCAGAGTCACATGCTGGATAAATAAAGGCTGTGAGTCACATATGAATAAAGCTGCTGTAATAAAACATGCAGACTGGGTAAGAGGTTTAGTTTATCGTCCAACTGAGCAATACAATACAATGCACATGACACAACTAAGCAAATATGAGCATGATAAACATGCTGCTGCTGAACTAGCTGGCTCCAGCAAGTTATAAACAAATAAAAACACTGTAGTGTTACACTGTGTAAACTAGAAAATAATACATATAACACACAGACTACCATTTTGTTAAATAAATGCTTTAAACAAATCAAATACAATTACACTAATTAAATAAAACAAGTAGTGACTTATAGAAAGAGAAAGTAAATCTCAGCTTTGTCACTATGCAAAAAAAAGACTATAGAAGAAGACTATATGGTCACTTAAATCACATATTAGAGAAAAGATTAACCATAATCCTGAACATGGGATAATAAAAGTAAATACTGTGAATATTTACTCTAGGTGTCTGTTGAAAGTAGGCAAATACAATGTTTTTTATTATTGTGACCAGAAGGAAAATATAAAGACGCTGTCAGCAAAAAAGGGGGGAAAAGTATTGCTCTCATAAGTGGAACCATTCAGGCTTGTCAGAACACACCAAAAAGTTGAATTCAATAGTAGCTTGGTGCACATAATAAGGTGGATATTGAGTGAATTTTTCTTCATTGGATGCTTGTTACAGGCAGTCATCGCCCACCTACGTGCATCAATACTCTTCAATCAGCAACCCACTCAGTCCTCAGAAGGCTTTGCTGTATAGATCCTGGACTTCGGGGATACAAGGTGGTGAGTTAACATAACTCAGCGTCTCTGAGACAATAAAGCTCCACGACCATTTAGGATGCCTGCTCTTAGCCGGTATCCAATCCGGGCTGTGCAGAACTGCCAGGCTGTGGGCACTCATGTCCTTGAGGCAGTGAAAGCGATGTCCTAATCGACAGCAAGACAGTCCAACATTACAGTGGCATCAGCCCAGTGGGCAGCCTGGCGCCAGGCCATACCACACCATGCCACTCTACACAATGCCAAACGTGTGCTCATGGGAGATTGAGACAGCCTGAGGCAATGAAAGACAACAGCTCTGGCTGCCAGTGGAACCAGAGCCATGGAGGGAGGGCACAATGGAAGAACATCCATGCCAGCTGTGGCACCCTGACATCTACCACTCTGCTATACGCTGCACCAAATGGTACTTTCAGTACAATTAGTACAATTTGGGTTGCAACAGGGAAACAATTTAAAGTATATTCGATAGTTTACTAACACACAAGTCTATTTCAGTGCAGTACATGCATATACTAAACCGTATACCTTCATTTAGTATATTATTCTAACCATAATTATGTTCCCTTAAATGCAGCTGAAAATATTAACATGTGTAGCCTATTGCTTAGCCCAGCTTGTTAGCCTGTGGGTTGGAGCATAGAAAGGCATGTGAGGTCAAAGAAGGAGGGGGGCTGTGAGCTATGAGTGAGGAGGAATAATTGGTATTCAGCTGTGTCAGAGGTAAGTGATACCACGCTAACCTCCATGTACCCTGTGGTCTCCTCTACATGAGAGAACCTGCTTCACCCCTTAATTAGCACATGAATATTCTAATTAGACACCAGCATGGTGGATGAGGATTATCTAAAGTGTGAGAAAAAGATGAGAGAGGAGACTGAGAATGTACAGAATATGCCACAGAGGTGTTCATCAAGCCTTCACATTGTTGTGTATCAGCACTATGATGTGATACCTGGGATCAGATTTCCCATATTTGATGCTATGCTTCGCTATATCTAAACAACAAACATGCCCATGTGTGTGTATGCGCAAACATGCCCATGTGTCTGAACGTGTTTGTGCATTTGTGTTGATGACCTTGACAGCAGGTGGGTGAACTCCCAGGTGTGTCCCAGTTTTAGTGGGAGGATCAGAGGCAGGTGGGAGTGAATCTGGCTTGATGTGTCCAGATTAATGAGCTTTCTCTCACTCACATCAGCTGCTACTGATGCTGCCTGGGCCAAGCTGGAAACAGGGACACAGAGCTGGACCGTGTTTACTAGACTCATTTATATTGTCCCACAAATATATTATGCTATCATGCCATGCCAGCTTTATATAAAATTTGGATAAAGAACATACATTGATGTATTATATTCCTCTCTTATCAAATTCAGGTTTGATTCTCAAGATTTTAACTGTAATTATTATCCAAATATGCTTACCTTACTGTTGATAAAATCCTATTTTCACTTCCAAAGTGTTGCCTGGCCTGCTTTAGTGCCGAAAGGGACCAGCGGGACTTCTCAGAATATAAACATTATGAGACACAGTCAACTGTGCTTTTATGTTGGTAGTAAAATCAGTCAACGAAATTATGACGATGAGATTATCCTCATAATGATGGCATATGAAATTTGAACATTTCACTGATTCCCTTGCCAGTTGTATTTTTTATCTTGCAGCACAGAGAGGTTTGTGTATGTGTGTGTGTGTGTGTGCGTGTGTGTGGGAGAGAGACAGACAGAGATAGAGAGGCTGCAAGATGAGCTGCCATGAAACATGACTGCCCACAGTTCCCTGATGCAGTTTGGAAGAAACAAAAGTTGACCACCCTCATTATCAGAATAAGATGGAAGATGGATCAGGGATGATGTGTGATCAAGAGTTGGAAGTGGTGTGTGTGAGTAAGCCAACAAACACAGCAAGCAACACACACACAAAAATGGTAGATAAGACAAAAGAAGACAATGAAGACAAAGCTCCAGCGACACTGTCAGCAGTGAGTTGCCACCCCAGGAAGACAATTGCGAATAACACAATAACAATTATGATTTACTGACTATCTAATTTAAACCGTTGATAGTTTACATTTAAATCCATTGGATTTTCACCTCATTATTTGACAGATATTGAGGGGCTTTCAAAATTAAATCATAACCAATTGACCAGATAAAAATAAAAAACTAACAATGTATGGCAGTTGACCTGCATTTAATTTATTTAATGTTTCTCTGACCATGAAAACACGAGGGGTGGGTGGGTATGTTGTGAGGTACTGTCCCTGCAGAGAGGCTATGTGAAATAATGAATGACTTGAGTGGTACGGTCGAGTTGTTTCAAGTTTGTTCTTAAGTGGGCGCGACAGGAGGAACCAAGGTGATAGCCTGATACCAGAGTAATTCAAGTCATTATGCAAGCCCTGGTGGCTTAAGACTCAAAGAATATTTGAACATTTTAGAAAATATTCTTATTAATGTTTTTCAGAGCAAAAGGAGAAAGAGAAAGACGGAAAAAGGTGGATCCTGTAAACAGTAAACATGGCTGAAAAGAGGAGGAATTGTCTAGCATGGTTCTGTCCAAAGATAAACATGCATACTTTAAAACAAAACTACTACATCTCTATCTGGTGGTGCTGTTTTTATATTATTAGGTGTACACAAGGGGAAGCAGATGAAAATCTACAGCGTCTCTGATTTGATTGTGGATAGGCACCATTAATAGATCTCAACTGTTGCTGTCTATTATTGGCATAAAAAAACGTCATAAAAACAACAAAAAATAATTGGCTCTGCACTGTCTCTGGACGAACTTAATTGCTGGACATAACAAATGTTTAGCCTTCTAATGGCTTATGTCATGGCTGTGTGCACATAGCTGAGATGCAGAACGATGGCAGTAACAGAGACACAGCACATACACCTCACACTGACCTCTCTGTCCAGGCCGGCTGCCACTGTGACTATGTCTCCAGTCTCGCTGTTAATGGTGAACATGTTGGGGATGGGGCTGTGTGGTGTCTGGGACAGGATGCGGTAGCGCACCATGCCGTTTGCTGTGGTGGAGTCATCAGAGTCAGTGGCTGTCACCTGCATCACAGACGAGCCTGTGGAGACAAATTTAATTAGATAAAAAGAGTTAAATGCAGTAGAACAATCTGAAAAGCAGATGACGTACATTAGTGCACATGGTGCCAGAAGAGGTCAAGTTAGAAAAAAAGCAAAAGAGATAGAATAAAAAGCAGCATTCATTAAATTCAAACATGCTTTTTCAAGGTTCTTCAAACATACACTGTGAAAATACATATGACACAATGAGTTGGTTTCTTGTGAGCCCATTACTGTTGATGCATTTGCAGAAAATATCAAATACAAAGATACGAAAAAAGATATATAAAAAGAGAAAACTCGGGACACAACAAAGCATTTATATACAAAAAATAAGTCAATCTGGCTTTACAAATTGCTTTGACATTACATGTTCTTTTGCAAGCAACTTTTTGAGTGAGTGCTATTACAGAGCAGAGTACAAAAACACAAACAAAATCTGTTAAATAAGCCTCTATTTTAAGCTGTGCTGTTTTGTCCTCTCTCTATAACCAAGCTAGTGGGGCATAGTTTCCACCTCTGCAGAGTCCATTTAGTAATGAGCAGCGCTGGGTCTTCTGCCATTTCCACCATCCATTATTTCAGCCTTCAGCAGCACCGTGGCTGCCCTTAATGCTCCGATGCTCTCTTCCTATTTGTCTTAGAATCACGGATAAACACTGTCATTTAATGCGGACAGCACAGGGGTGGTGAGGAGGAGGGAGGGAGGGAGTGTGTGTGTGTGTGTCTGTGTGAGTGTGTGGGTAAAGAGTGTATGTATGTCTGTGATTACTTACAGGTACATGTGTGCATCTGAATGCGTGTGTGTGTGTTTCCTTGAAGCACGTATCAGGGTGAGAGGCTCTGTGTCCCCCACATCTTCCCCAAGCAGTACTATTGATTTGCACGAGTTTGTCAGCTGGGCTCACAAATGCGACCAGGCAATTAGGACCACTTTGTGCTGGAAAGAGGAGAGATCACCTCGCCTCTCTCACAGGGCTCTGTGAAAATGTCACTTTCCATCAGGCAGCCATTTACAGGCTGCTGTTGCTACTGCTGCTACTAGAGAGAAAAAAATACTTCAGCTTGCAGTAGGTGTAGGGGGTATAGGTAGAGGAGACAATGGAAGCACCAGCAGGTTTGTGTGAGAAGTCAGCGTATGTAGCAGCTGTGGCAGAGGCAGCAGAGAGGACTGTCCACCAGTCACTGGGTTGGTGATTCAATTCTCAGCTCCTTTGGTCCACATGTCAAAGTGTCCCTGGGCAATACAATACATAGAACCACAGGTTTCCCATGGTGTGTATTCCTTACTTCTACTTTAGACAGAAGTGTTTGTGAAAGGCCTAAATGTCAGAGAAAAGAAGCAGGAATAGGAGCCTTACTGTAAACAAGAGACAGAGAAGCAGAAGAAAGTGGAAAGTAACAATTAAAACGCCTATGTGTTAGATCTCCTTGTCTAAATCAATTAGAAACTATGATTTTTACATTCTCACTCACTCATGGATTTTAAAACTAATGCATAAGCATTCTGGTTACCTGGTTACCATGATGGTGGGTGGTGGGTGCCATGCTGAGTAGCCATGAAATAAACATTGTCCATTTATCACATCAGATGTAATCAAACTGGCTTGGGTCTGTGTACAGCAGAAGTAAGAAAGTCGAGTTTCACTTCACCACATCCCCAATTCATAAATGTAAATGTCTTCATTGCAGATATGGCCGTCCCCCCATGGGCATGAGCAGTTACAGGTGTCTCAATTCCCATAATTGGGTCTAGATGGCACCATCATTCCTGTGACAGCCTGCATGGACAGGATAATTGTAGCTTCGAATTTCTATTTCAAACTTCATTAAGTTTCAAAGGAGGATTTGTCACTTTGTCCAGAAAGGAAAAGAAGAGATCCAATGTAAGACAGGAAGAAGAAAAACAATTACAGCTATTCCACTGTCTGCGTCAATATATAATCAACCTTTCCAGTCCCGTAGGGAGTGAGGGGACGTGATGTTGAATCGCATGTCGGCGCTGCTACCTTTCATTTCACAGACAAGGATTCAGTGATATGACGATGGTGTGGTTTCAGCAAGATGGCTATGCCTGAAAGGGTTAACCTCTGAGCCTGTTTAATTCCTCTTTAATTTGAACACTAATTCCAAATCCTAATTGCTTTTCCGCTAAAATCGCTGGAGCTGAAAATTTAACTGGTGGCAGGCGCGCATATTATTGGCCATTTTGCCCACGTGACAGGAGATCATCGGTGAGGGCTATCTGCTACCTAAACATTAGTCAGCGAGAGTCAACATCTGCCTCACAAGTAGAGGGGAGATGAAAGAAGAGTAGGACCGATGCAGATAGATAGAGCAAGAAGAGATAGAGATAGGTACACACAGATGCAAAGAAATTGCAAAGCAAAAAAAAAGAAGTAAGGATGAGAATAGAGGCGAGAGAGTTTTAAAGACTACTAAAAGCAAAAGTACCAGAGGAAGTCGGGGAGTGAGAGGGCAGGGGATGGATGGTATAAGAGGATAATAACTCTCATCAGTGGAAGGAAGATAGTGGTTGCCTTTCAGAGGAAAAGAGTGGCCGTGGCACAGTTGATAGAGAACAGGAGAGAGTTAGTGGTTGAGTGGTAAGGGAGGTATAAGAAAAAAAGTTCAAATCCAGTGAATCTTGGTGGAAGTGATGACGGGGACACAGCGTTCACACAAGGGCCTCTAATGGAGCCCACTGCTCTCTGAGGATACAAGGACAATACCGCTGGTCATTGATACTTCATTACAAAGGCTAGAGCTAATGCACAGGGATCCCTATATTGCATGCTTGTGGATCTTTACCTACTTACTCTTATTCAGGGTTATAGGGAAGCTTTTACTGGAGTGAATGGCGACATGGGACTGGGAGTCCCAGGTCAGGGAGACATGCCCAGCATTTCAACTGCAATAAAAATCCCAATAAGTTTCTGGAAATGGAAATATAGCTCATATACTGTAAGCCTCGGTGAAACCTCCAGCTGCATGAAAGTCACATTTGTTCTCATTCAATGCATCTTGGGTGCAGGAAACCAGAGTTGGCAGATCACATAGAGGGAGTAACACACAGACACACATATGTACACATCCTCTCTCGCATTGAGTGAATTAAGCTAATGACTTACTTTTATAAGAGATGCAGGTGAAACCTCCTAAAAACAGTGTCCTTTCACACGGCTATGTGGGCTAGGTTTTTTTAAAGCACTAAACAGAACTTTCTTTTGTGGTACATTGTGTGTTATACACTTTTGTGAATTATACACTTTTATAACTATTGCAAGCATATTAACATGAGTGGTATACACATATTTTGGACCCATTCCTAAATTTCTCCTTTATATCTTATTCCCTCAGTCATGTATGCATAAGCAGACTGCACCTGCCTTTCAAAAAACTAAATTTAAGTGCAATTTAATCCACCTTAAATCACCATAGCACCGAATCACTGATAGTACTACTGCACTGAAAACAAATCTCACCATCTCAAGAAAAAAATGATGATCCTGTTGTTAACACTCAAAAAAGTTCACAAGGTTTTCATAGCATGCCAATGGCAAAAGTTACTGAATTACAGATACAAGTCGAAGCTACCAAGTAGGTTAGGGTGGTAAAAATTCACAGTTTCTTACCTACAATTCTCTGCTACACGCCAGTTGTGCACAGGTGTGATCAGTTTGCTAAGCGTGATCAAACTGAAGGACAAGCTAATGGTCTTCATACTGTAGGTGGTGAGGTGCCACTGTTTACCCACTAAAATTCTTGATCTGTTTTCTGAATTTGCAATACGACAACGATACGAGACACAGTGAGAAATACCTGCTCATACGTATTGAAACATTGTGCTTTTACACTTCAATTTGCCACCATCACTCCCCTCCTACACAATCTCTAATTACCCCTTCCCTCCCCCAGGCAAGAAGAGAGAGAGAAAGTCTTTTAACTCTCTCTACAACTGTTAGCGAGCTCTTCAGGAGACAGAAAGAGAAGAGGGAGAGAGACAGACGCAGGGTCCTGTTCCCCTCGGGAGGGCAAATTGACTGTGAGAGAAGGCACTCAGCTGCTGGTTTTGATCTTGTGTCTCATTTCAGAAGGCCTTTTTGAGAAAGACGGTCCATAAAAGGGAACAACTTGCTGTCAGAGTCTGGGATGAGGGGGAGGGAAGGACAAGGACAGAACATCACAGAGTAGATGTACTGAGTACACTGGAGCCTCAGAACACAAGAGGTTTCTGAAGGAGTCACGCCATGACAAGTCTTTATCTGAGGCCACTTAACACAACACAGGGACTGTCTTAATTCACAGCCATGATGGTTTTACCAAGGTTGGTGGTATTTTTTTCGTTGTATGTCTGTATGCTGTATATTAGCCTGAGTTTACACCTTACATCAACTGCCAAAAGAAGCTATGTGCACACCATTTAACCCTTTCCACCTACAAAGTCCCAGACTAGCAGTTGTCCCCAGATAATCCTCCTACACTCTTCCATTTATTCCCCATTAACAAGAACTCAGTGTGATCAGATACTGCAGCTCATTTTGTCATGTAGGTACAAATTAAATTCTATTAGTCACAGGTTTATTTGGAGCTGAACGAGGGCCTGGTGGCAAAAGAGTGACAAATGAAGCCGTTTCAACCTGATTCTGGCTGATGGTTTGATTGGATCTCTCCCTACATACCATCTGGTGACAGTGATAAGGGCGGTTCCCTGTAGGTCTCCCTCTTTGATGGTTTTCACACAGTGCTAGATGTGAAGATGTGTTGTAATGCTTCAGTGAACCTTTGATATCTGGATCTGCAGATACAAAATGTTATACTTCTGCAGCTTCACACATGTGCCCCTATTCTCACCGTATGGCATTTAGAAAAAACGCAAGCCGTGAAATATTAACGTCTGATAATTCACGGAATTATTTGATGCTATTACACAAATTTTTCTCATTTCCCATTTTCACTTACTGCACATTTTAAGTAAAATGTGGAGCATTCATTGTGCTTACTGAAGATGAAGGATGCACTTGCTTTTGTTCCCATATTCATTTCGAGCCTTTTACAGTAGTACAGTTCAACAAAAACCTCTGCTGTGAATTTGTCAACTTAACATGGATCATGTTTGATCATTCTGCTGAGACAATTATGATATCATAGCTTTAATATCTGAAATTATTTTCATTTCTGTTAAAATGAGATTGCTGCTTACTATCAGTACATGAATTAAATATATTAGTACTATTTCACGTTTCAAGTTCATTTAAGACACATTGACAAGTTTATGCATGTATTAAAAATAAAAGAACTGAACTGTGTCACCTTTTATGAAGTTGAAATAAATTAAACAATGTTTCCAGCCATGAAAATAATTTGATTTTTTTGCCAAGATCTTTGCTGCTGAGGCTTTTGTCAACGCTCCAATAACAGTGGAGTGAATAAACTTCAGATTTTGTTTGGGGCATCATGGAGTAAATAAGTGTGCTTATTGGTTTTTGTTTTGAGTACAGTAGTTCAGAAAGCACACTCTCTAATTGCCACAACTCTTGCACTTTTTATTACAATAAAATTTTGACTAAATATATCTGACTGATTATAACTGAAGGCTTGTGAGACATTGACTCGCTATTTTTATACACTTGCTACTGAGTTCTGTTTCCTTTTGTGCACTTGCAGTAATTGCATACAATATTGGTCTGTAACTGTACTATCTACATTACGATTAATTAATTAGTATGAGTATTCTTTGATGTTTCACCACTGGTCAGATCTGTTGTGGGAAGCAGAGAATTGAGAGATTCCAGCTAAATTGCACCTGCCAGCAGGTTTCAACACACCACCTGTTGTCAGGTTGGAGAGATAGTTATGTCACCTAGGGTAACACATTGGGGCCTCATAGCCATAGAATGATCCAAGCCACATGCAAGTGTTAGATGCACACAGAACGATTTGTGAAGTTGTACACTGATCTGATAACCCACCTGACAATCACTTAAATGTCACCCGAGTTGTGGGATTTGCAGTTTACATTGAAGAATATCATAGCAATATTATGGAGAAATCTGCGCACAGTTGGCTTGTTGTTAGGGATGCCAGGCAAAAACTAATGCACAAAAGCCTGCATTTTTTGTTTCTGAGGCATTGATTCAACAACATAATAATAATCATTTTAGAAAATGTAGTATGTGTTGCTGTTTTATTTTGGCTCTACCGCAGTACAGAAGAGTAGCTTTAAATGTGTTTAAAGAAAGGTGAATTTAAAGGAGTTTAGTCAAAGTCATAAGTGACATTAATAAATGCACATTGCCTCCATGTCTTACGCTTAGCTCCGTATGCACTTGCAGCACTACTGGGTATAAAAAGTGTGAAGCACTTAGGCTGAGGTCTAAACTGGGTCCATTAATAGTGACTAAAAGGTTTAACTGATGAAGGATTTATTAAAGGCTTAAATGGGGCAGAAAAGTATAAAATGTCTCCCTGAACCTGCGCTGAAGATGAATCACACTCGTTCAAGTTTTCTTTAACCAAACAAGCAATTAGGCAAACACATTCTTACAGCCTTTTTCCTAATTAAAACACATCCATTCAGAGACCAATGACTCAACTCCACACACAATATGATTTTTTGACCCAAAGTCAACAACTTAAACTGTGCGCAGCATAAACAAATGTTGGTTAATGAAAGGCATGAGCAAATACACTGTACTTAGTGTAATATGTTTCTTGTTAATTGGTATGACAAATTATATTATGTTCAAGACAAAATATAATTCAAAGACTTTGGTTGTTGCATGCTCTCGTTTTTAACTAAGCTGAAAATATCAGAGTGAAAAACGCAGAAAGTAGCTTTTGGACTGTCTGGTTGCCCTCACTAATTAGAAGCTCTGTATACAGACCCACGCTCCACTGAAGAGTAACCAACACTGACACACAAACACACAGACCATCCATACACACATACACACAAAATATGCCTTCCTATATTGTTTACAAATCCCCCTGAGATTAAACTTTGCAGCATAACAATATCTGAGCGCTGTGAAGACAAACATGGGTCCTCGGGGTCTGATTGTTAGAACAAGAGTTCTTCCAGTCGAGACATGAGCACTACTTGCACATTCTTTCCTCGTCTCTAGCTTCGCACTGACCACAACTCTGTTCCCTCATTCGAAGAGAAGGTCTACAGCTCTCCATGCTCTGCAGAATCTGATAATGATGTGTCCAACCAAGATGCTGTAACACAAATATCTCATGAGCTTGCCCTCGTGCGAAGCAACTGAAAACTTAGGCTTACGGCAAATTCACACTTATTCAAGGCCGCTGTAAGTAAATTTGAAAAGAGAAGGGTTCCCGAAGGAAATACTTGCATGTGATTGGTTGACCTGGCACCAAAAGCTTTCAATTTCAGGTAGTGTAGCCCACAAAGACTACTGCAATGCAATTAGATTACTTAAAACATTTCTTTACTGTATTTGCATGATGATAGCTGAAATAAACATACTCTAACTAAATAAAAAATACTTAAAAAGACAGTAATTAAACTTATCTCTTACCAGGTTTGGATCCTTCAGCCACAGAACCATTGTATACCTGGTTCTGAAACTCTGGTCTATTGTCGTTCATGTCAATCACATAGATGTACAGATCGATTGGATTCTCCACCTGGTTCCCATTCATGTCCACTGCATGGGCTCTCAGCTGTCAGCATAGAAGAAAAAAAGGAAAGGATTATTAGCATTCAGCGCTTAATGTGCATGAATATTCAGCATACATCAACTGACAACAACGATGCTGCGTTGATTGATATGAAACTCTGCAGCTTGGGCTGGACTGGAACAAATACAGCACATGGCACAACTTTGACTTTGTTAACTGGCAACTCCATTCAACTGGCAAATATTCTGTTTCATGTCTGCCAACGGGGCATGAGCATCCTGTTGGTATATTGGCAAGGACCACAACAACACAGAAAGGGGCAAAGTAGTGAAATGTTCCAGACACACAAACAACACCTCTTTTGTTGTTAGCACAGCCAGAGGCCTAAAAAAATCAGAGAGGTGTTGCTGTTCAAGCTGTGGCTTCTTTTTGTTCAGTGGGGAATGTTTGTCTCGATTTGTTTTGACAAAGATGCCCATTTGGATGGATGTCTCCAACTGATGAGCTGTTCCTTCACAATACACACAGACACAGTGTGAGAATAGAAAAAGCGAAGAGGAAAAGAATGAAGGACAAAAAAAAAAAGCAGTGCAGGGAAATCGCGAATGAGATGAGAAGGAGAGTGACTGAGCCTTGTGCAAGTAAATGAGAGATGAAAACACAAAGAGGCATTGTGGGGGCTTGAACAGGGAGGACTGACAAAAGCAATCATCATCTACAGTGGGATGTCTTAATCTCCACCGCTGCTGTTACACACCCTCTACTCCCCACCAATCCTCACTAATGATATCTAACATAACGCAAAGCTATGTAATAGCCCTAGAACTAAACCAGCACTGTTCACCATGACTTACATTACTCTCATTCAATTGCCTAGAAATTCATATCTTCTGCAGAAATGTTATTCAATCACAACTTGGCTTGGTAAGAGGAGAAGGGCTCTCGTTCTGGCTAAACCTGTCACGCTGGCAGCAAAATATTTAGTCTTCCACAGCACAGTCAAGGAGGATCTGCCTGCCAGCCTATTTACAGGAAGTCGTGATGTATTGTGGGGTGACATGAAAGATTGAATGGCAGCACCTGCCTTTACCGCAGCACAACTAATCATGTCAGCTTTTGTGCCTGCCCGTCAAGGATGCATCAAAACATACAAAATCACGCAGCCGCTTGAGCATACACACACGCATCCAAACATCAATTCAGACACATGTTTACGCATATTAACACGGACACCGAGACAAACGCGCTGATACACACTTGGGAGACACGTAGAGCCAATCAGATGAGCGCTCTTTAGCCACTAAATGATCCTCAAGATGCTAGTTTTCCATTGGCTGAAGCACAGCAAACAAACATGGAGAGGAGAACCAACAAACAAACAAGCCCAATCTGTTTTCTCAGCTGTGAACGCTGCACGCTGAGGGATGTGTGACTGTGATATGTGCGACAGCTTCAGTACATGGGTGTGTGTGTGAGTGTAAATGTGTGATGATAGCATTTATTGTCTCTATGTTAAAGCATTTGTGTGTTCGTTTTTCCTTTCTGTCTGTGGGTTTGTGTGTACTCTCTGCATATATCTATATATGCGTGTGTATCACTGTATTCACATGTCTCTTCACACTGTGCATGTATGTGTGTCCTCACTGGAGTGTGTACTGGAGTCTGTTTGTGTGTGCCTGTGTTTATGTGCTCAATGGAGGAATTGGAAATGTGATCCAAGGGCCTGGAGGGTTGTGTGCACTGCACAGACTGCAAATGCATGTGTGTGAACCGACATCAGTATTCTGCAGGGGCAGTTTTAGTATGAGTGGACCAACCACACAAGAGAAATATAGTTTGTAATTTTGGTCTATTGGCTCCTTTACCCAATATATACCCATACTTGCGTGGTGCTTCCGGGAGAGCCATGAGAGATTTATACTAAGTTCGGTATATGGCACTTTTCTTTTCTAGTTCAAATATTGCTTCTGATATTTAGTACTTATATACATTACTCCATGTACTACTGTGGACATTTTCTAAACAAATTGATGTTGCTACCTTAATGATTTCATGTGGTTTCGTCAGAGATTTTGGAGGCATTATATGAGCAAACATAGCAGACATTCAGCTATAACTAATATTATTTTTAGTACTACTAAAGTGGCACTGTTGGGTTGTCAGTCAGTTGATCCATCTTTCAGCTGGTACTGAATTATTCAGTGAAGTATCTCAACAACTACTGGATGTACTGACACAAAATGTGTAGGATACATCACCTCCAGACAATGAATCCTAATGTTTCTGATGAGCCCCTGACTTTTCACTAAGAGCTAATACCCACAAAACTGACAACAGTCCCATCAACTGAAGCACATGCATTCATGCAAAAAATCATCACACGCAGCAATCTCATATTCGTTCAATTCTTCTTGTGACCTAATGATTCACAGTGGCTCTGACGAAACTGAAGCTCAGGCTAACACCCACTTGCCTCACCTCACAGATCACTTCCCCCTAGTACTACTCTGTCAAAAACAGCAGCCTTGTCTCTCTTTTCACTTGAACCCCAAACTAACAAGCAAAGTTTGGCCTTCGAGAGCACAGCAGTGCTGGGAACTTCTTGTCAAGTAAAAGAAAGTAAGCACGGACTAAATTTCCCCTGGGTCAAACACTGGCTACACTCTCTCACACTAAATCATACATCACATCACAAGCAACATGGGTCCAGGGAAGTCTAAACAGGAGTTGCATTCAATGTGAAGTGCCCTCAACCTAACATGTTGGTTACAATACAGGCAGTGTCAAATCTGAACTCTTTACTGAGTGGCCGTCCTTTCCCAGGGACCAATAACCTGGCGTTTTTATTGATCCCAATTTGCTGGTTGAGTGTAAGAGCAGGTATGGGAGGACAACAAATACACACACTCAGCAGTGTCCAGAGACTGAATGCAAGTATGGTAACAAGAGCCTCATCTAAAACTAAACGGTACACACACACAGACACACACAAGGGGGTACGAGACAAACAAATCAAGAAGACAATCATCTAAAGCTTTGTGTTTGTTGATAGGCATTGCATTTACTGTGGGTGTGTGTGCTCCGGCATTCATAATGTGTGCATACTACCAAGTGTGTGCGCTGACAGAGACACTGAAAAGATCTACTCTGCTTTATTCTATCCTTCCTCTGAGACTGGAGGTGCTTCTGAATTAGCTCTATCAGTAGCACAGCCATCTATCATGCTGACAGGCACACAGGCGTTGGGAGTCTGACACCAGTTCTCACCTCAAGTGGAGGTGTTAGTCTTTGCTGATATAAATTGAGACCTATATTGTGTGTGTATGAACCAATGGCCTAGCATTAACGCAGGTCTCATGTGGTCTGCACATTTAATTCATGCATCCACAAAGATATTTAACCTCAAGTGCCACGTCTGTGTCTGTGTGTTGTGGGGAATCCTATTGGCCATATGCAGGCTATGCAGGTAAACTGTACAGCTGTCTAAACAGCTGCAGAGTGCACGGGGTGAGCATGCAACAATATGTGTGGGTGGTGAAGTAAAACAGGACAGCAGCACAAAAAAGGGAAAGTGAGAGTCACACAGTGAGTGAGAAGGGATGGGGCTTAAAAAAAATACACATCACATTGAGTCAGCAGTTGATACATGTGCACACACGTGCTGCTGCAGATACAAACTTGTATAGAACGTACACACTAAAGTAGCACCTTCTCATTAGTTCTGACAGTAAGAACAAAGACAAGTTTTTCAGCACTCCACCTAGATTCTGTCTCTGTCTCTCTCTCTCTCTCTCTCTCCATCCTACCCATCCTGTGCCCTTCTGTGTAGCTACTTTTCAATCCAAATGACAACTGAAGAGGCCGTGTGTGTGTGTGTGCGTATGTGTTTTGTTAGGCATTCGTTATTTCATTGCTGGCTTTGACATAAATCAGTGGCTGATGTGAAGGTACAGTACAGAAGCTAATAGAGCAGCAAATCCTGTCAATGTTCTCTGACTTGCAGTTGGCTGGAATTGGTGTTGGAAATGAAGGTAGATGGGGAACAGCAAAGGTGAGACACATTTCCTCAGTGATAATTGGAACATAATGACACAGAGTGAGAGGAGCAAAGAAAACAAATTATTTCTTTCTTACATGGAAAGAGGCTCTCTCTTCTCTGTCCAGAGGTTGTGTGACAAACATGTTGCCACTGATGGGATCTATGTTGTAGATGCCACTCGGGGGCTGATCCGCGCCTGCTCCTGTGATGCTGTAGCGGATGCCGACATCCTTGTCCTGATCTGAGCGGATCTGAGGACAGAGATGCAGACAAACAAGTTCAACAGGGAGGAAAATCTGGTTTTCAGTCCTGGCTTTCCAGGCTTTTCAGACTATAATGAGTGTGAAAAATGTTAAATAAAACAAAGGTTTGAGAGATTGAGAGTACATGGGGTGTTTGATAGATACATTGGATAACATTTCCACTGCAAGCTTTTCTTTTGTACTAACAGTTTAAACCTACAGCCTGCAGGTGAAAATGGAAAATTGAACAATGTACAGTACAACGAAATAGATCCACTCTCAGAAGATTTTGTTTGACCTGTTGAGGTTTTGTTTTTTTCTTTCCCCTGCATGTCAGTTTCTCAGCAGACGTTGAAACTGATTCATGCCGTTATTCTCAAATACGTCTGAGTGGAGCTTAACACCTGAATGTGCCTATTCCACCTCAGTACAACACCTCAGTTGTTATTTTACACACAATTCAAAAAGTGACATTTTCAAGAGTGATATATTTGTCTTTGCGCAGGTTTCCATATGAACTCCACTACCACTTTAATAAAACCATCAATTTTGTTGCTCAGCTCCTTGCTGACTATAAAAAAGAGATGGCATTATATACATTTTCTTTTAATACCTGTAGTGACTTCAGATTGCAGTATTTTAACTCTCTAAAGTCATTATTTTAGGGCTCATGGGTGGACTTATGTTACTGTAAATCCAGACACTGTATGGATTCTGGATGAATCTTGGTACCATCTGTTGTTGTTTGATGTGCAGTGTAAGCAGGATCCTAACGATGGATTAATCACCTCAGCAACCAATAATCCTGATCCCGTATGATCAGACATATTTCCGCCATGTCAGAAATTTTGTTCAGTAGTTCCACGGTCCAATTTTCCACATGGCTGCTGTTAAAATATATTTTTTAAGCAGCAGGGACCTTGTTTTCATATTATTCAAAAAGTATATTTTACACCTTATGGCTAAAGTGCCAACAGTAAATTTTCATTAGGGCGTTATTTTCACAACTGATAATTGTTTTGTTTGTGAAATTTGCCACAGTGAGAAAGGTCCATCACGATTTCCCATAGACCATGGTGACATGACATGAAGTTGAATATCTTCTCTAACCAACAGACTAAAACCCAAATATATTCACTATACTACTGTAGGACAAAAATAAGCACCAGTTCTTTATTTTCAAAGTAGATAATAACTTCTTCAGCTGTCACTAACTTCAATGTTCAGTTTAATAGATATAGAGATTTAAAATATTCCATATGCAGATATCCAGATATCCTTATATCAGGTTCTGAACACAACACTTAATATTTCTTTACTGAGAGTGAACCATCACTATGGTTACAAGTCAGAGGGAATAATCACAGAGTCAAATGGAGAAGAAGGAAAAAGGAAGGGCTTGACTTTTTTCTCTCTATCTTTCTCTTCCGTTCCTATGCAATTTTCTTGGTCTGTGGAGCTGCAGATCATGCATGAAAATGAAATTACTTCATCCGTTCAGTGGTGACGGCAGCTTCTGCATAAAACATCTCTCTGTTTGAACATGATACCCCCTCTCTTAATTTCCAACATGGTCCTTCCAAGCTCACAGTGTAGCACTCTGCTGCCAGCTTTTGCAGCTGCAATTTTCATTTTCTGAGCTCACGTCACGCAGGATCCATATGTAGACCCTGCAGTACTGTATAGCTCCTATCAATCAGTGTTCACAGGCTGTTCCACTTGTCACTGTATATGGGAAAAACACTGTAACACTGTAACACTAATTACATTTAATCAGATAAGAATGAAATTCTAGCATAAATAATAACATAATATCATCATTCACCCTCGTCACCTGTTTGGATAATAAACAGATAATGTGGAGCAAAGAGAGATTATTCATTTCAGCAATAAGAATGTGCCTGTCCCCATCCATGAAAGAGACAAACATGTTTAGGCCTCACAAGAAATAAAGTGAGGCACTCCGCAAAGAGTCCCATCTGCTTCAGCTGTAGGAACATTTAAAAAAACCATCACCATCCTGCATCTACCATATCTGCATGCAGGTATTTCATGGGTGCACAAGAGGCAGCTTGTAGCCATGTATGTGAGTGTAGTGAAGTGTTTGACAGGCAAGGGATTCTCCTTCTGCGCACCAAAGCGCAGATCAAAAGGACCAGCTCAGTTCAATAATTCACAAGACCATCATGTGGGAAATGCACATATGAAATTTTCACCTGCCAAGGGTTCCTGCTTCAGCATCTGTACGTGAGCACAGTTAGATGCCTGAGCGAGTCTGTGTGTGTTAGTGCGTGATCTGTCTCTTCAGTGTAACTTCAAAGCAGACCGTGTGTAGTTGGCACATTTGTGTAATAGCCCCAGGAGGAGACAAAGGAGCTCTTACATGTCTTGTGGCCTCTGCTTCCATGCCTGCTTAGAATTCCACATCAAGGCCACCTGAGACCACATGTCACATTTGCTGGTGTCTCTTAATGAAGAAGCTTTATATCAATAAATTGAATAAATGAAGAAGCACGGCTTCACGGAGTTCTGGGAATCCCATGAGTGACAACTCCTCAATTGAGCCATTTGAATTGAATACTAATGATGAAAGCTGGATTTCTATGGTCTCTTTGTATCTATCACTACATTCCCTTCTCCCTTTTATTTCAGTACCTCCTAGCAGATAGACTGGCCACTAATCACACTGAAAATAGCAAAGAGCAGCAATTGCAATTAACTTAACTGGATGTCTGTCTCTGTCAGATCAGACTAGACATCAGATAAGTGACCTATTTGTAGCTCTTAGAGAGTGATTTCCTTGATTACTGACAACTGCTGGGATCCTGTGGGACAAGCTATCAGCGTGAGAAGAAAGATGGAGAGGTAGAGGGACACAGGCCGTGAAAGCAATGTGGAGCTGGGGGAAATTAGATGAGGAATTAGTGTTATGTTAAAACTCCTTGGGGTGAAGGAAGGCACACAAACAGATAGATGGACAGGAATAAAAAAAAACAAAAAACATTTCCATTTATTGGGCATAACGGCTGGTTGCCTAATTAGCGCACTTTAAAGTTTCAGTGTGTCCAAATCTCTGTTAATTAAGCCAATGCTCTGTGATCACCCAATCTGAATAAATAGTTTGATGGCTACATTAACATGTACTAATTCAGTGTTTGTTTGATGGTACAGCTCAGGCTCATTTCTAGCAATGCTGAAAAACAAAGTGGCATTCTGTTGTAAAGGACACGCACATGTGCAGCTGTAGCTTCCATGGCAGGTTTGTGCTTCCAGGAAACAGCAAGTCAACCAGGAAGTCATTAAAGAACAGTGTGCTGCAGGCACACATGGGATCATTAAGTGTTACTAAGTGCTATGGGCTAATATCACATAAAATGGGAGTAAATTACACTGCTGGATAGCCTGGTAAATGTTTCAGCTATGCTTAATAGTTCAGGACTGTGTTCAATCTTTAGAATTCACAGATCTCTCTCACTCTTTTATATTTCAGCTCTTCATAGGTTCAGTCACCTCACTTTGGCTTCACAGAACATCCCACAGGTTAGACATACCCCAGCACTGTAGGTTAAAATGTTTAAATGCCACATATACATGGAAAACATGCTTAGTTTGGGTATACTATGTTTCATGATTGCAAATAAGTTCAACCAGATTTAATCCATTTAACCAGTTAATCTCTGCCTGTGAACTGTTGCTTTGCCGTACTGGGCATATTTGTTTCATCCATGCCTAATAGTTCAGGTCTGTACTTAATCCTTTGAATTCATAGATCTCTCTCTCTCCTACAACTATAGCACAACTCTCAAAATAGGTCTACTAATGTATGCACAAAGTTCAGCACAACATCTTATTTTTGATCAGCAAACAGGACATAAAATGTGATGCTACTATTTATATATCTACACTGGCTTCGGACAACAGGTCCAAAGCTTTGACATTAGTCTAATGTGTTGTTCTTAGCTGACCACCCTCATCAAGGTGTATAAACCCTCTCACAACAACAACAAAACAACTTTATTTTTCCTTATCACTTATATTTGTATGTATGACTTAAATAATATCTGAGTTTATGAGGAATATCACAGGGTTACTTTTTCCCTTGTTTATTTCTCTTAAACCTATAGCAATAAAGATGTGCTTAGTACTGTATATGCATGAATGTTATATGTATATAATAATAACCAAGCAACATAGAGCCACCTCCAGTGTTTACATATATTACTGTCTGCAGTAATGAGTAATGAGTAATTGTCATTGAAAACCTACAATACAGGAGTTATGATATTTTGTATTTATCAGTGATATAAGTTTGTGCAATTTGAAAATGTTTCATATGCAGTATATAAAACAAAAGAGCCAATGAGGGAATTATGAGGGAAAGTGATGCCAACCACTCAGGGCACAGACAAGCTATGACTGAACCATTCTGGCGGCCTCTCAGTCACACTTTAGCTGTCATAGCTGTCAACCATGATTAAGACAGCCCATGCCAAAAATCCAGACGCCTTTAATAGAAAGTACTTATTGACTGGATGCCTCAGATACTAACAATCCTGCTCTTCTCCCACTCTGACCCATCTTCATATAAGACATAGCAATATGGTTATTTAGTTGTGAAGAAAACATAATTCAGTATTTTCACTGTCCAAATCCAAACTGCTCGGAGTCAGGATTAGTTTGAGGTATTCTGTCTTGGCACCTGATAGTCGTCTCTTCATATGGAATCCGATCAGGCAGAAAACAATCAGAGGATTTTTGTTTTTAACATTTTAAACAGGTTTTATAGCTAACCACATCTAATTTGCTTTCTCTTGCTCCTACTCTTCTCCCAAGTGATTCATATTTCTTTCAAGTAGTGTGACTTACTTGTAATTTCAGATGCAAGCTCACATGTCTAATTTCTATTTGCTTTGCTGCTCTTTTGTACTCTGGTGCCAATCGATTTACTGTTAAGCTCTTTAATGGTTTTAAAATATGCTTTTAGTATTTAGCATGTTTCCATGCCATTCCAGATTTATAGCAGGCCTAGCATCTCAGTGTGTGCTTTTAAAGAAAGAAAATGGCACTGTCATGCTGGAGACTGTAACTGATTTTTCTGTTGTGAGCAGCCTGACCTGATTTTAATCCCATTGACGACAGTGTCACCAATGGGGTTAAAATATTTGCATCTCACAATAAAACATTGCACGTGTCTGGGTACCAAAAAGGCTTTTAACATGAGTCACTGCAAATGGGTGAATTGCAATGTTAAACAACACTATCAAAAGCATCTGTGCATCTGCAAACTACACAGGAGTCCTTGAAAATTGCTGTGTTTGATAATGTCTCATCTTTCCCTGCTTATACAGTACAGTTTTCGCTTTGTTCAACACAAGGGAAATGGCAAAACTACACGCTTTTTAACTTCCTCTTAAATTTTGGTTTTGCATTGCTTTGATCCCTACTGCTTCGTGCTTGTCACTCTTCAAAGCTGATGTGCCCCGTTTTTGATGGGGACGAGGAATTCAAATAGTCTGATAGGCCATCCACACAAACATCCAACAAAGTGACATAGGAGGAGATAAGAAAGCAGAGGATGAAAGAAACGGAGTGATGGGCCGACAAAACGGAAACAAAATTTCCAATTAGAGAAAATGTGGGCCAGTCTTCAAACTTTCCTACCTACTAAATACAATAATAACCTTACATGCAAGAGTGTGGCGGTTAAACCTGTCAGTTTAGTGGTGGCATGAGAAGGGTATGATGCAGATGGTTTTAAAATAGTCACACAGGAGGTCTGTGAAAGTGAAGCTGCCGAGAGCTCCGGCTTAATATCTCTCAAGTGAGAAACACTGACAGCCACTGTCGCACACACTTATCCTTGATACTCATAAAGAACGGCTGTGTCTGCACCCCAGCTAACAGACAACAGTCCATAATGGATCACAGACTGAATGGGAAATGAACCAGGTTCAAGTCCAAGCACACCTAACATTTTATTTAGTGTGCTCTCCCATTCTGTCTGTCTTTGTATACTGTGTTCATATCAGCTCGTTGATTAGTTTCCGTCTGTTGTGCTCCTCTGTTTCTCCCTCCCAGTGGAAAGGAAGCAATGAGAGTCCCATCAATACAAAAGAGCAAGAGTCACCACCTGAGGAAGGTCTGTCTGTTCTAGCACAGACGCTGTTATTCAGCCATTCCTCTTCATTTTCTAGGCTCGGTCAATTGAATTGAATTGAATCCTTTTTAGTTCCTAAGTTTACCTGAGGTAATACTTCTGTGAAGTGGATTTAAAGATAACAGGGTAAGAGTTATTTTCTTGACAATATTACAAAGAAAGCTCAACACAAACCTGTTGGGGGCGATGTTTTTCTCCCTCTAGAGGAGCTGCTCCAATGTGATATGTAAGAGGTAAAGAGAATCACGTTATGGCTGAGTTCGGAAAGAGGGAAAATGCTTGGAGGAAAACATCTGAGAAAGCAGAGGTATTGTCTTGTCTGTTATATGTCTTAATGAAGAATTTTGAATGCTGACAGCCTTTCCAATGAACAACCTTCAAAAGGAAGCTCTCTTTTAAAAGAACAGATATGAAGTCTTTAGATGAGAGGTATTTTGTATCCCACGCTCATCACATCACAGATATCTGGAGGTTGCTCCAAAGAATTTGGCCGTGAACCTTTTGGACATCTTTCTCTTACACTCAAATACATCTCTGTCCTGTCTGTCATTCATTACAGACCTCAATGAGACAGGAGGCCCACAGCTTAGACTTAAAAATAGATTAGATGTTTTCTCAAGCGTGCATGTGTGCACACACGCACACGTAACTGCCTCCACCTCAGACCATTAACCAGACGGAGGAATGAGATGTAGGATTGGAAAAAGGGGCAATTAGCGGGAGAACAAATATTAATGGGAGTTAAGAAGTGACTCACAAACCCAATTACAGCATTAGCTGGGCAATTTAGATGAGCTCTGCGAGAAACGAGAATCCTGTTGAAATGTACCAGTGGTCTCTCTGCATTAACAATGGCATTAATTCCACTGATTCACAGAGAGGGGGAAGGATA
Organism: Helostoma temminkii; assembly: GCA_900302695.1. Lineage (NCBI taxonomy): Eukaryota > Metazoa > Chordata > Actinopteri > Anabantiformes > Helostomatidae > Helostoma > Helostoma temminkii. The sequence continues at coordinate 27,369 of OMLM01008896.1, read as the reverse complement.
GAGCAGATAGGGCCATTCTGTCTCCCTTATAAAGGGAGCCACATTCCCTAATTCTTCCACAGAAATGGAGGAGACAAAGGGCTGACGTTCTTGTCTTCCCTGCCCCAAACAGACCACAGAACCCTGAAGAGATTCAACTCGTTAAACAGCCTCATTTTCTGGCCTTACCCACAATAGGTAAACCATTCAGCAGGTCTTCTGTGAACAGAGAAATGTCCCATAAGATAATTATAGTGAAGGCATGTTCAGCTGCTGGAAGCCTGACTAAAGGGAACGGACATAAAGACACAGATATGAAGTTATAAATGGAGAGAGTGCACAGTAGGGAGCTTTCTGCTGCTCTTGCACTTTCCTCTTCACCTACCGCTATTGTAAAATTGCCTCCCTGAACCCAGGGGGCAGCCTCACGCTCCCATAAGAGACATGCGGTCCTGACAGCCTGGCCAATCAGAAGCACCCTGAGGCTAGTTGAAAGCCCTTCTGGCATGCCTAAGGCTAGAGGGGTCCAGCCAATCACTTAGAGGCCAGGGTAGAAAGGAGGGTCATGCTTGGCTCGGGGAGCTGGTAAGGCTGCCAATGAGAGTCCAGAGGGGAGTTTGAGTGGCTCAGAGGGAGGCTGCCAGAGGGGTCAGAGTGGACGAGGGCAGACTGACAGTTATTTAGTTAGAGGCTGAGCGCTGTGTCACTCACAACAGCACTCAGCCTTTGTACTACTGGGCCGGCTCTAATGGGACTGTCACCTTCTAATTGTCCAACTGGGAAATGCTGAGAATGACAAAGAGACACACATGCACACCGATACACAGACAATACAGAAGACACAAACGCAGTCACAGACACAGGACTATACCAGCAAACAAAAGCCAGTGTGCACAAATGGTGACACATAAACAGTCCTTTTATGTTGCTGGAGATTTGAGGAAAACAGAATGCATGGGCTGAACTGTCCCAAGCATCCATCAACAACAGGACCCAGGACTATCCTTTCAATACTACAGCTCAATGTGTGAATATATGTTCCTCTGTGACATTTGTGAGGTTTTGTAGGTTTTTGCAGGTACAAAAATTCTATATTTTAATTGTAATTAATTATTTGGATGAATGAATAAAACAGACCTACATCGCCTATTACTGTAACTAATACCCTGTTTATATGCAGTTTATTTATGTGCATTTACATACTAGGAACATGATGATTTGTATTGATGATAATCAAATGCTGGTACGTCATTCAGAAGTGCTCTTGAAGACCCTTGTATGAAGAAGAGGACGTAATTAATTATAGATTAATAACAATGTGAATAGTCTCATATTTCAAACATGCAATGCTTCAGTTCAGAACTTCCTGGACTGCTTTAAACGTAAGCCCTGCTGTGTAGAAGAAGATGGAGACAGGAGAAGCTTTTTGGCAGATCTCTAGGAGCAGGTGGGTTAGACAGACTACCTCGTTATTATCGTGGATGAGTCAGCACCATGAAAAGCCAGGATTCTGGGACGCACTCTGAGGATCGTGTCAGATGAAAAGGGAATGAGAGGTGTCCTGATTTAAACCAGAACGAGACATGTCAACAAACTGTCTGCTCCTTGAAGCTAAAAACTAACCCAGACAGACGCTGCACATGGACCTAAAAAATGAAGCTGGGTGCTATAATGATGGTATGCACCATGAGAACTGACATACAGTGAGTGACTGTATGAACCAACCTTAATGGCTCTATTGATATAAACTGCTAATGGTGCTATTAGAGACTGAATTATTAGAATAAATTCCAGATTAATTAAATGTTATTTTTCACCTGCTATTAGCCTTTGTTTGTAGATAATTTATGAAAATTGGTGTAGTTTAATATGGAGCAGCTGTAAAGCTGCAAATTAGCAGTTTATAATGCAACACATTATGGACACATTAAATTGTCTATACTTGCAGTATTATACTAATCCTAACTAACTCCTGACTCCTTGACTGTTTTGACTGATATATTTTTAAACGTGCCATATCTGAGACTTTCCCCTCAATGAGGGGTAAGTGAATTCTCTCCTGACGCTAAGTTCTTCTTTGCCTCATAACTGTAAACTGAGAACAGTGATAGAGGTGATGCTATCATACGACAGTTCCAACTCCATAGATGATTTTGGGGGAAAATAGCTAAGATAGTTAATTATTGAATAGTTTAGTAAAACTACATGTGTTCTGGCTGCTGAATGACTGGTTTGGTTATTGTTCTCCCAACAGTACCTTCACTGTCTCTCCATCTGGAAACTGGGCTGGAGAAGTGAATCCAACAACAACGATGGATTCTGGCAAATGTTAAATTTAGATAACGTTTGTTTTAAATAATGTAGCACAGTGTTATGTTTTGACCTACCAAATCATGTGCATTTATGTTGGTGCATTCGACCATACACATACAGATACCGTACACATGCACACCCATACACACAAACTAGACACAATGGACACAATGCATTTCAATGCACAAGGGATGCAATAAAACTGCAGACTAAACAGGCATTTCCAAAAGCATATTACGAGCTCATTATAAGCTGTAATGAAATACACTATGCAATATGAGGTTGTAAATAAACCACAATGTTTTCATTTTGGATACTGAGCAAACAGCATTACAGACACAGCAGTGTCATTGAGCTATCTTGCTCCCCCACACACACATACACACACACACACACATCTATATTCCGCACAGTGAAACAAATTAGAAAAGCTAACAAGAAGCCACATATTTCTTCTGTTTGTGAAGAGTCAAGTTTTCTTGTCCAAAAGTTAACTTGAGCGGTGGGCAAACTTAATCATTTGTTTTTGTTTGCGTGCTTGTTTGTTTTTATAAAATCCATCTAAAAAGGGACCTGCATCTATTCAGACTGTGACACATCTGACACTGCACTGTATTGTATTATATTAGCCATGAGCACTACCATAATGGGCTATTCAAAATAATGAGGTACACCAAATCATACAGAGATGCACTCTAAAATGCCAGGTCACCTATTCACCTTAAGATCATCATTTTTCTGTATGATAAAGATATCATTATAGAAACAGATATTATTACAGTGACATTCAGCTCCATGGAAAGGGCACAGAGTCACGCAGAGAGTAAAAGACACAGCCACCACAGACACGTCTCTTTAGTCTTTCCCTTGGCTGAGGAATCACATAATATTAAAATAACCATCCAAAATGTGCTCAATTATTTCCAGCTCGTATTGTTCGTTTCTTTGTCCTAACAGTGGGTCAGAAAGGAGCCAGTGTTTGAGGCCCGGTTAAATGAAAAGAGGATCTTTTCTCTCCCACATTCAGACTGCTTTCCATCAGTTTTGCCTCATTTCCCACAGTGTAGGTGCTGCAGGAGATGGTTGAGATGAAAATGCTACAAATGGCCTGAAACTAATGTTGGCCTTCCTCACCCTATAGATTTACAGAACTCTCCAAAGGTTTTCTATTTTTTCCCTTTTTTTCAATCCCATACTGTCCCCCATTCTTTTCTTTCCACCTCCCACCCTGACTGCTCTTCAGTTACTCAGAAGGAGCAGTTCTTTCCATCTAACCCAGTATCTATTTAAGCTAAGCTGTTTTCCAGCCTCCCCATCTGGACTGTCCTTGATATATATCTGTCACATCATATAATGTGAAAGGTTGAAAGCATATCACATTTGAGCACAATGGTAAATGATGATGATGTCAAGCACACAGTCAAAGTAAAAAACAGCAAAAAGTGGAAGGGAGCTTTTTTAAAATGATTGTTTTATATGTGTGTAGCACCATTAATACAACATACTGTAACAACAGTATGACTGAAAGAATAAATGAAGTACTCAAAGAGTTATGATCATATCAATTATTATTTACAATTAAATGTGCAATGAGTTTGCATAAATCTGTCAGTGCACCTGGGATTAATTAAATATCTTACAGCAGCAGAGTCACTGTACATAAGCATGTAATTGTACTCTGTGTCATGCTGCCAATTTATTTTGCCAGTCTCATTGGATCAAAGAGAAGACGACCACCACGCACCTCCTTGGGTATGTCATTTGCATCATTTGATGTTTGGTAATTACATGCTGAGGGTTGATTGGTCTTTTCAGGCCTAGTGAACTTGCCTACGTGAAGGCTTGAGTGAAACATAAGCACAGAAAGCTCAGAGTTTCCACAGCACAGAAGAAGTGGTGTGTCCTGAAAGGGTGTAAGCTTTAAGGGTTGTTCTTGGCTACTTCTGACACCAGCAAGATAAACCATGAAATCCCCAGAGTTCCTCAGCTGCCAGTCAGAATGAGGAGTTGTGTTGCAGAAAGAGCCGGGGATAGATCAGCAGCGTCACATCGCCCCCATGGTGCACTGTTTTCAGCTATGGCTGAAGGCTGGGATACACCTATGCTGTGTGGGCATGCTGTATATGCAAGCTTAGGGATGTTGCCTCACACAACATACACACTCAATCACTCAACCTCAACACTGACATGGCAACACACACATAGAAAGCCCTTGAGGTTTAATCCAACCATCTAACACCCAACATGTGAAAAGGGGATAAAATAGTGTCCATTTCTCCAGCTGGGCTGCACAATTTGGTGTGTCCCCTCACACTCCTGTTTGTAAGATTTAGTGTTTCCATGCCTTGGTAGAAAATCTGCTGTCCTTCTTGGTGAAAGGCGATTTCCGTAATCCGGGAGTGTAAGCCTCGCTGTACAAATGGGCGTAAGGGACTTTGCGTGGATGTATGTGTATGTGTGTGAGTGTGTATCAGAAATGCCAGCAGAAAGCAGCATGTCTGTCTGGAAGACTGATAAGAGGCAGAGGGTGAACAGAGTTTGTGTAGCAGCGCGGAGTTGAAAGTACTATGCCACCATGAGAAATTTGCTTTTGATTTTTATTATATTTGATATTCACTGTTATCAACATGCTCTAATTAGGAAGTGGTTACAAACTGTAACTCTTCACTGAGATCTGTAAAGCTCAATGCAGATATAAGTGTATTTTAATCTGCTGGGTGTGCTCAGAATGTTAAGTTTCTTGGCCTCATGGTGACTGTTGTGTATCTACTTCTCCGTCTACTGTTCTCCACAAAGAAAGTTTAGAAGCACGCCAAACCATTCCACATCAGGAAAAGATGTGTGGTGTTTTTATGAAATTACATAAACTGTCACTCACTCTGACAAGCATATGAGGGAAGGGTCCTCGGGAGTTTTCAGGCACATTGATAGGCGGGATGACCCAGTCTCTCTTCTGTCGCCTCAGCCCATTGGCGGAGGAGCCTCTCTGATGTCTTCGGGGAAACCTGATAATTCTGGGTTGGGAGTCCCAGACTCTTGACAGCATTTCTTCAATGCCAACCTGAAAAAGAAAAAGCCAAATATATCATAGAATATCATATCACATCTCGCAGTGAATAACTTACACGTTCCGAAGAACGCTTTTTTGCAATGACAGGTAGGGAGATGAATCTATATCTAAGTGCTATAAAATGACAAGTTTCCCCTCTCCTAAAATTGAAACTAAAATACTGGATGTCACACAAACAATAAACCCATTTTGGGAGAGTGACAGAAGCAAATGAAACATAAATAAGCGTTTTTTTCTGAATACTGCTGCATTGTATTTCATGAGGTCCCTGGTGAGACACCTGAGCCTTCCAAGCCCCTGGCTTCTGCCTAAGAAAGCAAGACCTCCCCCAGGCTACATGGCTGGGTTTGGTGAACGGAGGTGCTATGCTTTGTCTGTATGCCTGCTGATTCCTCAAGCAGACTACATTACTCCTGCTTACCCCTGTCCTCTCTTTGCCTGATGAAGACAGAAAGCAATGTGTCACTTCGCCCTGATAGAGGCCTATCATCCAATAAAACAGGTTTTGATGAAATACCAGTGTAATAACAAGAGGGATGCCTTTCAGTTTTGTGTGCACAGCAAGCACTTAGATGAAGAGGAGCTCAAAATGTACCAATGAGATGTTTTCTATTTGAAAGCACAAATAGTATGTGGACTCCCTGGAGAACTAAACAATCAGGTTCATAAGCACTGAAGCAAAGATACGTGTTTTGGAATTTGTCCTCTGTACACCACCACACTGAATTTGAAATGAAACACTGAAGATGTGACCTTTAATTCAAGAGGTTTAGCAAAAAGTGTGGAATTAACCATTCAGGACTAATGGAACAAACTAACATAATTACAAACATAAGGTCCCTTTTAATACAAAATACAAAAATCCATTTTTTGACATGCACAGACTGCATGTCAGCTCGACACTGGAAACGTTGCCATATTACGTGCCCGACTGCTTTGTTATAACTCCAGCCTAAGTAAAACGCATGCTTTGTTGGGTTGAGATCAGGTGACTAACTTGGCCAGTGAAGAATTTCTTTGCCTTAAATGCTTCCACTTCTAAATACCTTCCACTTCCTTCCACTTCAGAATTCATCTTCATGCTTTTATTTCATGAATAAAGTGACACCCCTCATTGGCAGCCATACATTACCATGGCAATACACTGTCTCCATAACATACTTTTCTATTCTCATCATTCTGGTACAAGTTAGTCTTCGTTTTATCAGTCCAGAGAATCTTATTCCAGGACTAGTGAGGCATTTTCGTTCCTGAGAATGACAAGTGTTTTGCACTTTGTTGTTAAGCATCTGTATTTATATATATCTGCTTCACACCTACCTCCTTAAGAGTGTTCTTGACTTGAATAGGTGATTTAAAAGGTTTCTTCTTCTTTAGTTGTGTTCTGTGATATGCCAGGCCTGAGTTAATGTTTTAACTTTGTGTTGGTTTCAGTTAAATTGGTCTTCGGGCAGAGCAGTATCGCTCTGTGTAATAATGTCACTTTTCATTTAGCCACTCCTCCTTTCCTTATAGGAAAAGTCCTGTTTAGGAATATGCAGTATGGGTGTATACACAACCCCTCTACCCCCTGCAATGACTCGCCACAGCTACAGCTGCAGAAAGAAGATTGTGTTCTTGCTCATCCTGCTTGGTGAAATAAGGGCGTGTATAAAAGACTGTTTGAGTGTTTTCCCCGATCCTCTGTGGTGTCCTCCTGTGTAAGATGGTTGTATTGCTGTAATCCACCTAATCCTATTGTTGTCTCTACACCCCACACACACACACACATACACACACGCACACACAGCGTGGTGCAGTCACCTGAAGCACACTGGAAATCATCCTGCTCATCCAACCTGGAACACACAAGAGTAATACATGCAAAGACACAGGTGTGCACACAAGCAAACACAGATACATTGCCATGCCAAACAAAGGCCAGCAGTTCATCCTATCAACTGTTTTGAAGCAGACTGCAGCTGATGCTCTAATGGAGTAAATGTTGTGTTTATTTTTCATCTTTTGTTTTAACTCTTTGCACATTCACTTCTCGGGGGTTTGGACAGCAAGGTCAGTGGAGATCTCTGGACAGTCGGGGATGTGGGTTTAGCTGGGCAGGAGAGGGAGTGGTACGACTTGGGTGGGTGGTTAGATGACAAACAGAGGAATGAGAGGACCAGATGTGTTGCCCAGATAAGAGCACTCTCATTCCAGCTCCACTCACCCAAAACACTCACAGGTACCAACTGGCACGAGGGACGCAGGGAACGTGCCAGACTCCTCCACGGGTGGCATGTGGAATTAGTCCCTGTCTGTGAATGTGTGTGTCTGTGGTTGTGTATTTCCTACCTGCAGATGTTCAGTTAAAACAAACACAAAACAAGAGAAAACAAGCAAATGTGAAAAAAACAAAAATGAAACAGAAGACAAAAATGAATCCGATGAATTATCAGAACTGTTAGTGTGCCAGTGCTTCTTAACAGTACGGATGACATATATGACTCTTCTCATCTATGTAGTTCAGTGTACTTCTACCGTGATAAAGTCCTTATCTGCCTTGCTGGCTAAAGCGTCCAATCAGGTCTGAAGATAAGCAGGTAGAAGCATCTGACTGGCTGGGCACCAACATTCCTTTGCAAACATTGCCAAACACGAAATAAGGAAGATAGAGTCAAGCAGAAAGACAGGCATGGAGGAAGACGATGAAAGGGAGACATCCTTTATTCTACGCCTGCTTGTGGATGATATCGGAGTAGCGGCTGCATGTGATTGTCACTGTCAAACAGCATGGCCAATGACAGGCATTGTGACAATACCAGAATTACAAGGGAGAGAAGAAATTGGAAAATGGTCTTTTTTGGCTGCTAGGAAATTATCTGCTTATAAGGGTTTAGAGATTTTTATTCTGTGTGTACCAATACAATATGTTTATGTGTTGTGTGTTCAGTCATGTCTGCATCTTATGGGAAATCATGTGTGTTGGCAAGCCTGTCTGCACATACAAACATGTAAAAAATAAGGCATCAACATATGTGTGAGTGTATTTGTCTATGTTTGCATAGTGTGTGTGTGTGTGTGTGTGTGTGTGTATGTGAACGAACACATGACAGGAGTTCAGTTAGTGTGTCCCTGATGCACCCAGGGCTCCTGACACCCAGAGGCAGCCAGAGCCAGCTGGCAGCTCTCTGCTCCCAGGCAAAATGTGCATTACTGCAGTATTCTTCAGACCTGTAGCCCCCAAGCCCTGGAGCTGACATCTGGAGGACATCAGTCTGACAAACAGGCAGAACAATACAATTATAATGTATGCTCATTGGCTATTCTCTGTTCAGTGTGGCTATGAAAACACTAGATTCAAAGCTTTTCATGTACATTTTTTATGTCTTTAGCTTTGCAGTTCCTTTTTCTGGTTCACTATGATGAGATCAGAGTTTTCAGTCCCATTAGACCTTCACTCAGAAGCTAACGCTATTAAAAAAACAAAAACATTTGAATCTATCTTAGTAGTAAAAAAAAAAATCATTCACATTGCTGCTTTATGCCTGTTGAGACTTTGAGGTGTGGATTGTCAACATAATGTGGCCGTAATCACAAAGTTAAAGGGCACAGTAAAAACACAACCATCCAACCCTGCAGGTGATGCTTTTCAATGACCAGTGGACCCCAGGGCCCTACGTTCCACCATGCTGCTGCTGGCCTTCGCTGTAATCTACCTTGAACAGACGAGGCTGTCTGGGGAAAGTGTGGTAAAAATGCAAATCAAGTAAGCACTAAAACCCAATCCAGCAACCAGTCGACTCCAAGTCCAGTGGCGCATAACTGATGGGCTCTAAGCTGGTGGGGCAGGCAAACCAACGTGCCATGAAATCAGTAAGAGTTGGAGAGCACTCAACGAGAGGCCATACCTGTGTTAGGCGTGATAACCTGATCATACAAACACAGTAGAAAGGGCTCTCAGGCCAAAGATGCTCTCCACTTCAAGTGCTGTGGTTTTGTACCCTGGAAAAACAAACAGTAAACTGATCTGGTTGAACATGGAGTATATTCCAGTATGCCAATTTATCCTACTAAAACAGATCATTGAGAAATTAAGACAGTTATTAAAAACGTTAGTGCTATTCAGCAAAGGAAACATAGCAGGAAAGGAAAGCCACAGTAAACTGAAGCAAGTTCATCTGCGAAGCGATAAAACAAGCATTTCTATCTATTCTATCTGAACATGGGCCAAGTGAACAAAATGAGCTGATATTTGATTTGTCTGTTTTTTAATTGCAAGTGGGAAGAAGAGGATAGCCTCCTCAGTTTCCATCCACAGCTGCCATGCTGATTACGCAGAGATAGGTTGCAGTTAGGTGATGTGATTATGATAACCTTTTTTCTGAAATAACTATTGATTTTTAGAACAAAGAAGTGGGCTCAGATAACAGCTACTCACCTCTGTGTCTTTTTACCAATCTTCAAAAGGAAACCGGGGAATATAGTTCAAAAATACTGCACCAAAAACACCGTTTCAACTTTAAATTTGGAATAATTTGAATGAACACACAACACTGACTTTACTGGTTTGACATGCCATATATCGGTGGAGGAGAAATGAAGAGAGAGCAAATTGGACAGTGCTGCTTCTAACGCTCTGCTGTGCACACCAGGAAATATTTTACTATTAATGTGAGAGAACATCTCCAGTTGAAGAAGTGGCTAAACTAAAATTTTGTTCATTTTGGCAGACATGAGAAATGTACATCATCTCAATCAGAGCACTCTCTTCACTGTTGGTGCCACTTTGCGATTAAATTGGATTCCTATATATAGTCATGCATGGGATTCTGTTTATACTACAATGGATGTCATTATATACAAGCATAGTGCATGCTAATGCACTGCTAAATGCTAGCTGCCTGGATCTAAGGTCAGTCCACCAAAACTCATTCCACAAAAATGGTTGAAATCCTACAACAGGGGAGCAGCTGCTCCTCCTTGCCCTTCCATAGATCTACACCTGTGTGCACACATCCTCAATTATTTTGTAAACAGGAAACTTTCCTTGTTATACGACAAACTACTAGATATTAGCATGCAAATATTTTTTGCAAATATTAGCATGAATGTTAAACTAAGATGCAACACTGCGTCTGCTAAACTTCAACATAGCCATTCTGAGCATGTTAGCTTAAAACACCACTGTGCTGTAACGTTTTGCACACTAGTTTAGTGCTGTGATGTTCAGTTAACATTTCCTGTTAAACTGTAAATGACCAAAATTGAAGGAACAAGACAGGAAACTAAACAACTTCACTTCACAGACGGTAAGAACCTTTTCTGCAGGACATCCTGTCGGACATTACAGCAGGTCACAGACTTATACATAGGTTGATTTTCTATTTTATTTTAAGAAATATGGAAAGTACAAAATGTAGCAAAAATGAGTCAAGGACATTAAAAAAGTATAAATTTTTACACCAAAGTCATAGATTAACTTTAATGTAATATGATATAATATGTAATAAACAACACATTTCGGTTCCATGACTGGATGTTCTATCAACCACTTATCTATTTTATATTATCCCGTAGCTCATTCAGTATTTTAATATTTACATTTTTATGACTATGCTTTTAATGAAACAAGCATTTATTTCAATTTCCCCCTCAGTGCATACAGGAAATTTCCCACCCAGGAGGCTGCACCTACTACATTTGTAAAAATTGAATTGAAAAATTGCGAACACATGTAAACACTGCTTTCTATATTGTACATATAAAAGCTGGTTTTCAAATTTCCATGTGATTAGAGAAAACACATTTATTTCCTGTTCAATTATTTAATCTTTCTCTAGCTCCACAATGTTTGGAACATAATTATACACTGAAACTACATCACCTGGTCCTCGTAGACTCCACTAGAGTGGAACATTAACTCAATCAATGTCAATTATTTCACCGTCTCCATTATTGCACTGCCAGGAGTGGGCAGAATTTTAATCCCCACTCTGCAATTGCTTTAGCTACATGAGTCCTGGGCTTTTTTGTCATGATTAGAAACGTGAGTGAACATTAAGCCCAGTGACGTTCAACAAGTAGTAGAGGAAAAATGATAATGGGTTTGTCGCTCAACAAAGTGGAGCCTGTTAGTGGAAGTCGGTAACAGTGGCCATACATTTGGCCCCATGTAGTTACAGCCTCTGTTAGCTAATAGAGCCTTGGTAGCAAATAGGGCCATGTCTCTACTTGTCACATACAGAGAAGAACTGTATCTTAACTACTGTGAATGCACTCGTAAAATCTTACCTTGGAGACAGCTGGAAAAAACAAAGACTGTGTTCATGCAAGGTCTGAGACATGTAGGGAAAGTGTCTCTGAAAAGTAGTAGTATATAGGTACCTTACTGTACATGTAAGAGGAGGACTGCAAAAATGAGCAGCATTAATGGTTATGATCATTAAAAACACATTTCACATTTTATTAAAGTTTTTGTTTTTATGATGATAGTCACTTTACTGTTGCTCTCATTAAACAATGATGCATACTGTATCAAATTAGAAAACAAGACATTTTTATTAAATTCATATCTAGTTTTAAATCATCTTATGAGATCTAAATCTTCATAGAATACAAAAGTTTAGCTTAAAAAAACTTGCTAATAACAAGTTACAAATAACTAAAATGAAGATCTGTAATTATCATTTGTTAGCTAATTGTCATGGGTGCATTGTCTTCTACCTATCAAATGATGTTTGGCTCACTATAGACACTACCATGCAGAGAGCACATTATAATTGCAAAAAGAATATTATTATTATTGATCAGCTAAATCTGATGTAGTGCATTGTCTTTTTAGCTGGTAAAAATGAACAATGTGTGCTGACTAAGCATACTGCTACCTTAATGTTTCTATATTATTCTTTGTTATTAGAAAAGCAGTGAAATAAATGATAAAGCTTATAAGACTGGAAAGTGTTTGAATCTGGGTATTCTGCCAACCAGGAGTCAGACCCGAATGTAAAGCACACATATTTGATAATTTATGAAATTGCAAGTTTAATCATGAGGAAATAGTTCAAGTGCTCCCATCAGTGAACCCTTGTGTTTTTGTATTTTGTATTTTGCTCTGTCTCGTTACCTTTGTCATTGGTAAAGGATGTGGGTGTCCAGCCAAGGCCAACTTAACAGTGGTCTCCCAGATGTGGGGGTCATGGAGCCCTCGGGCTGTTACCATGAACTGGACAGGCTCTGACAGGTTGGCCACCTCCTGCTCTGTGTACACAGTCCCGTCAGGCCTCACGCTGAAGTTGGGGTCGCTGCTGACAAAGCCCACCTCTCTGCTGCGCTGGCAATCCTCAAACTTCACTGAAGAGACAGAAAAAGTGAAAGGGGGCACAGAATTAGAGAGCAGAACAGTAAGATTTACTCCATGAGGTGTTCGCAAAGCCCTGACACATCTGGCAGGTTTAAGATTAACCCACATCCATCAAGACATATCTTGAAATATCTCATCCCTTCTGCTGTCACTTCTGATTCCCTGCTTTCACGTCTTTGGCAAAACAAACTGCTTATCTGTTCCTGAACCGGAATACATCTGGGCTAGGGAGGGGAGTGGGACCTAATTCTTTCTCATTTCATTTTTTCCACAAACTAGACGGATAGCAATGTCAAAACAGCATTTCCCTCAGTTTCTCCAGGGAAAGCATGAAGAGAAGGTCTAAAGCTGGCTGACTGGGCCAATTGCGCTCCATGCTTTGCTGCCAACCACACAGAAAAAAAAAAGTCTTGAATGACATTTGGAGGTTTCTGCTTGATGGAGACAAAAGAAAAGGAGCTACAGTACGAGGAAACACATGTTTGCGTGTACACACAGAAACAAACTGATACATCTGTTTCCAGAGATAAGTGCCGTAGGTGTCTTCATGAGCAGTATGGGAGCATGGTTTGTGTACAGGTGGTGTTTTGTGTCTTTCCACTACACATATGAATGAAGGGTCAGGACAGATCACACAGGCAGAGATGGTGTTGGGCTGTTGAGTGCACGACTGCAGATTCTCCAGTGACAACGGACATGAATATACCAATACATCGTAAAAACACAGGGGAAGCAGACACAACAATTTGAAAAATCCTTTCACTCTATTGCCAAATTTAATCAGCTGTGAATGGTGCATTATCTCATGATTCAAAGCATGATGCAATGATATAATGGGAATGAGTGATTGCAGTTGTACACAAACACACCCATTGCTCTACCCGCTAGTTGAAATGCATGTGTTCTGATCTTATCTCACAAACTGTGGCTGCTGATAACAAGACAAATTGATTTCATAAATCACCCAGGGAACAGATTGACTGTTATGAGCTATGGCAGCATGATTTTTCAAAAATCCAGCGTGAAGAATTCTGCACAGCAAGCTTTTTATCAAGTCATCTATTTAATTTATCGCCCAGCTTCCTGTCAAAAGCAGCTCCCAAACAACAGGCTAATAAAGCACAAGATCATCTTGGCCACTGCGGCTTAGCATCACACAAATGAGGCTGCTTGTTTTCAACGTCTGAGTAATTGCACGCGTAAGGGGCCGGCTGGTAAACACCATTTTGACAATGCGTGCATCTGTCTATGTTGGAAAATGCAATCCATATTTTCATAAAAAGCTGTACAGCCCAGCAAAGAATGTTCTTGTGTGAGTGACAGGCTTTGTGTAAAATTATGGCCTTGCTTTGGGAATCATTTATCAAGGTGCGTGGCGATTAAAATCAGGCTACGACAATATGACACAGACCTGCTTGAATTGTCCACAGATGAATTGTGATGGCAGGCATGTATTATGTTAATGATTTCAATTAGCTTGAACTGAGCAGGCTAATTGTTGTCACTTAGACAGGTCTCTTGTGGTGCAGCTGGAGAAGCGAGGCTTAAGGACACATGCACTGCAAAGTGCTACTTATAAATGCATATGCTGGTGTTCGTGCCTGTGTGTGCATATAAGTTCAGCTGGTTTGAGAATGTCTTTCCTCAGCTGCCGCATATTAATTTCAATGTTAATTCTACAATAAAACCAGGGAGGTCTCCATGGGTCTGTCTGCTGCCTTGTGTGCTGTGGCGGTGCCAGTTGGCATGGGAACACACGTGGTGTTGAGGCATTGAAATTGTGCAGCACTGTTAGAGGATTGTTTTTCTGGTCTGTCTCTCTTTGTAAGGACACCAGACTTGTGTTTAGCATGGGTTTACCATTCACAGCCTACTTGTGTGTAGTCACAAGGGGCCGGGACCATGACCCTGATTCCTGACATCAACTACTAAGCGCGGAGATATTCATAATCGCTCTGCTATTCATTAAAAATCCTCTTTGCAAAGCACATTCAAATCATGTTGTGGGATCTGATCCGCCACACTGTTAAATGAAGATGAAAGCAGCAGAAAGAGACAACACTGAGAGAAGATACTGCCTGTCTGACTGGATACAAAGGATTGGCAGGAGAGGCAGATAATGACAGAAAAAGAGATATATACAAGATATAAAGAAAAAATATAAAACAAGCTCTGACTGGAACAATTTTTACAGCCTTCAAAAAGACAAAGAGAGTTAAAGTGTAACTAATACTGTGGACTTTAGTTACTGCTGTCGCATCTTAATGGAAATGGAAACAGTGACGCTGTTGATAGCTAGTCTGTGGTTATTCACTATTACTGTTCTCGGGTGCATGTAATTTGTTTTGTCATGTTACGCTTGGCAAACTACGGAATCCCTTTGAACAAAAAATTGAACTTGAAATGAATAAACAAAGACAAGGCCCCGGGGCGTTTTCTAAGCTGACGGCATTGAAGGTCACTATCCCACAGTCCTGCAACAATTTCTTATGCACATTTTACAAAAGGTTCAATCAGTTATGCTACTGAACTTGGCTTCATCAACTGGTCAGTTTTTCTGGAGCATCAGAGATGTTTTGTACATGCTGGTGGCACCTAATAAACAATCTTTGTACAGTAAATCCATCCATTAAACTAACCACTTTTCAAGGATTGTGGGATTGCTGAAGCCTATGCCAGTTGTTATAGGACAGATACACCCTGGACATGTTGCCAGTTTATCACAAAAATGATATACAGACAACCATTACAGACACTCAAATTCATACCTATGGGCAATTTACAATCACCAGTTAACCCAACTGCATGTATTTGGACAGTTGGAGGAAGACAGAGCACCCAGAGAAAACCCAGGTAGACATGGAAGAGAACCGACCTGTGGGATCAAAACTGGGTCCTTCTTGTTGTGAGGTGACAGTGCTAACCACCACACCTGTAGTGCACACTTTTTGTTGCTAAAGGCAGCTCCACACACTAGCCATATTTTATAGTTAATATTAAGAGTGTGTTTTTCACTGGACCTTAAAAAGTAAGAAACACATTATGAATTTCAACAACTCTAAACTAACCGACCCTGTCAACCTCATGTCATAGCCAGCGCCACATTTAGGGTGCCAGCAGGGATTTTTCCCATAGACAGGCAGCTAACATTGCCTTTTTTCAGGAAGGCAATGTCATTTTACCTACTATGTGTCTCTCTGACACAGTAAGAGTGTCAGGAAGACTGTGTTCAACACCTTTCAGCAGCTTGCATGTGAGGTTTCTGAACATATTCAGTCCAAACACAATAGACAATATAAATGAATGCATTAAATTACTACATAATCTCTGTATAATACAATATAATGTACATGTGTGATTACAGTGCATGTGGATGGCTAATGCACTCTGCTTGTCAGCCAAAAATGCAGCTTCAAACAGCTAGCTCAGCAGCTCAGACAAACAATGTAAACTGTATAGAAATAGGAACAATTTTGTGCCTTGCTGGTTACAGTAACAGCTTTCTGACTCAAAGATCTATTGTGTCAATTGCCTTCTTCCTCTCTCTGTGTGTGTGTCCTTATACTTTGCCTTCGTTCCCTGTAGTTGATGAACATGAAACATCAAGGATATTAACCACAAGCTCAAGTGTGTGTGTGTTTTCTGCCTATGCATTCTGCACTTGTTCTACAGTATTTTGTATCCTAGATATGTGTAAATGTGTGTGTGTGTGCGTTTGTGTGTTGGAGGGTGTTTGTCCATTTGTAAATGTGTGTGTGCATACTGATGTGTGTGTTAAAACATCTCTGTATCTGTGTGTGTCTTGTATATATTAGTGAATCCTGCCATCCACAGCGGTGTTTGGCAGGCTGCTGAGACTGGTGTCATTCTGCTTGGCTGGTCTTCTCTGGACTCTACGGCACAGAACATGCTGTCCAACAGAGTGACTAGTGCGGCACAGACGTGGCTAAAACAGAGCGGGCAAGCAGCCGTGACCACCGACCACCGAGTAATCCACATACACAGAAAGAGAGAGAGAGAGAGACAGGCTTATGTTCCCTGAATCTTCCTGCTTGTAGAGCCACAACAATACCCCCAAGGAAGCCAAAAAAGATCTTGTATGGAAACATTACATGTGCATAATACAGATAGCAAGCAGTAACTCTGCACAGTCTGTTGTGTGCATCCACATAGAGCATGCCCTGCCATTCCTGTGCATCCACCTACATTATATTCACCTATCGACCTGCCTTCCCTCTTCTTTCCCTGTCATCATCCACTCTGTGTCTGTCTGTCAGACCTCCCCGTCCTCTGACTGTCCTTAATTGCACCCATTTTAACCCACCCCACCTGTCCTCATCTAGGCTCCTTCTCTTGTATTCCCTGCAGATGGAGGGACTCTCTCCATGATGCAAACCAGGACAGTCAGTCTAAGCCGACAGCTCAGCCAGATATAAAATTGGGCACCCTGGTGGGTCGGTTATTATAACTGTAAAAGTGGGCTGAGAAAATGGCATGATAGAGATAAAAAAGATGCAAAGCAGACTTTTATAAGAAGGTCAGGATGACATCAGTCTGATTTGAACATTTTGACACTTGTTAGCTAATTTAAGAAGTGATTATATGATTTTACTGGTAATTTGTTAAGACTTGGATCTTTTTATACTTTTGCTTTTAAGTAACATGTTGTATCAGTATTCTTACTGAAGGCTTCCTTTTATGACTACTCTGGACATCTGATCTGTTTTTAATCAGTTGAGAAGTGCTTTGTTTTGTGATTTGGATTAGGTGTATAAATAAAAAGGTAACAGCTAAATATAGACAGTCAATAAATGGGTTGATGTCAGGCAAAACTTCCCACTTGTGTGCGGAGAAAAGTTTATGTGTCACGGCGATATACTTCAGAGTCAGGTATAAGCAGAGCTGGCAAATAGGTCCTCATTAAGCATAGGGAGCTCCTTTTGTTAAGGTGCTGTTCATCACAGTCGTGGCACAGCGCTAAGTAAACATTCCCTCTGGTACCCTGCTGCTTTCCTCAAGCCAGCAGGAAAATCAACGCCACCCACTCAATTTGCAAATAACAGTATTTGTGCCAGGCTGAAGATGTGATAGACAGCAGCACGGGGCTCACTGACGAGCAAATGAACAGTGCTCAAATGCTGAACATACTGTATGTATAAGGTAGCAAAGACTGTGGGAAAGTCTGAATATGGTTTAATGCTGTACTGGTGTATAAACATATAATCCAGAGAATAATTTGATTGAAAATTGTTAGCTGCAATTTTGATTAATATGATATGGTTCAAATGTTGGTAAATATTCACTTTACCTTAATGTTATGAACAATTACACCATCAATATTCAGTCAAATGATCAACATTCGTATTTAAGTACAGAGTCACTCACAAAAAGCTATTAATTTTAAAGCTCCTTGAATTTCACATGAAAATCCACTAATAAATAAATGAGTTTATTGAAAAGCCCAAACTAACTGTGGAGATTTTCTACATGTTCTTATAAAAGGCAAATTTAAACAATACATAAAAGTTCACATAATGCCCCAGAGCAAATGTAAATATTACAAAAAGACGCAACCTGACAGTGTCATTACAGCAGTTAAAATGCACTAACTATATGCTTTCCACCTACAAGAGGCAAGAGAAATGGAAAAGTTTACACCTTTTAGTGGGTGGAGAGGTAACTGCAGCAGAACAACAGGATTGGCAAGTAAAGATGTTTTCTGACGCCTTAATTTATCACTACTAAAGCTCAGCATCTTGTGAATCTGTTGTCAAACCTGAGGCACCCCATACAGTACCTTGCAACAATTTTGAAATCCAGCCCACTTTGCCCCCACAGGATTGCTCATAACTAATTCAATTTACATGCTGCTGTTTTTAAAACACTGCAGGTACAATGTGACTTTCCTGAAAAGGCCCCTTTTTTGCCACAGTTGGAAACGAATTTCTCTGCCTCTGCAGTTCTCTGTTTTAACAAAAGCCCACACAGTTCCCTTTGACAGCTCACTCTCTCAAAAGGAAACCACTGCGACTCAGGAGTGTGTGTGTGTGTGTGTGTGTGTGTGTCACTGTGTGCGCTTGTGTGTGTGAGGCAGGCAGAGTGAGGGAGAAGAAGGACATTGGAGTGGGAGTGTATGACACAAGCTCTTAACGTATACGATTATTACAGCTGATGCATAAATGGGTATGGGTGTCATCGACTCCCTGCGTTCCCATTGGTGTACAGTATATGTGTGTCTGTGTGGGAAGAGAGGGTGCTGTCAAGCTGCATTTCTGTGTGTGCTCATGTTTCACTTTCTCTTGTTATCTGGAGCAGTTGCACTTAAGAAGACTGAATGAAACCTTAGCACATTGTTAGTGCTCTGTCACTTATATATGACCAACATTTGCCCACAGCCCTCCTAACGCTCCACACCCACCCCATCACACCTTTGTTTTTCTTCTATTGCATCCTGTTCGCAAGTATGGAGGACCAGCTGTGAAAGAAAGCCCTACTGCATTAGAGTCTACGAGCCTGTCAGGATACACGGTGTCTTTATACTTCAGATCTGTCAGTAGTGTAAGCACACACATCCAGGATGCTGTGTAGGCCACATGCACTGTGGGAGTTTTTCAAAGGTTGTCATGGTATTTCAATGGATTATGAAGATTTCCTCACAGATATTTGTTTTTCTCTGCACACTACTTCACTTGCACATCATCGCATTACACAGTAAGCTTTACATTATGGCTTGAATCTCTGCGTGTTAATGTGTTGCTGCATTTGCCGTCCTGTGAGCTTTGCCTGGGACACTTCTGGGGTTTGCACATCCCTGGCCTTACCTCTTATCGCTGCATTAGCCTCCTCTCATGGGCATGAGGAGGTTTGAGGAAGGAAAAAGGGGAAAGAGCTGAGATTAAAAAAAAAAAAAGGTGGGGAGCGCGGGTGCAAAGCAGAGAGGATGCAATTAAAAGTCTGGGTCACAGATCGCAGTGCCAGGCGTCACTGTGATTAATACACCACCGTTCAGCCCAGGAGCTTTTCCTCTTCTCTGTGTGACTGTGTGTGTAGTGCATAGTGCATGGCTGTTTGTGAATTTTTAATCTCCATACTGCAGCTAGGGGGCACCAATGTGTCTGAATATGCTCTGTCCTTAGATATACCAAAATTAACCATATCTGAGGTTATGTCTGAAATCCTGGTGAAAAATTTCCTTTCCAATCAAGACAAAACACTGAGGCAACACAGAAATGGAGGCAAATGTTTACAAAATGCCAAAGATATTGGCTTTAAAGCTTTTCAGAGAAGAATGATTTATAACTAGACCATCTTAAAATACAGCATACAAGTTCTTGTTAAACTTTACATTTTCATTTTAATGACCCGCCCACTGTCCTTGAATTTTATTTTATGTCTTGTTGCTGACCATCTCATCAGCAGTTACTGAATAATTTCAGAGCAAGCCAAGTCAGAGAAACCTGGCTTCCAATCAATCCGCCTTCTGCAGAAAACTAACATCAAGGCATGAAACAATTCCCACATTTGAGCTGGTGGCCCTTCTTTGACTCATATGCTAATGAGAAATGTTCCTTTATGAAACACAGAAAGCTGTACAAACATGTCAACCAATTCTTTCATTTATTTCTTTCATCCAGCTTCACACTCACCAGACCTTGCCTTCAAGGCTTCCCCTTCGATTTAGTGTGAGCAGAGAAGGAGCCACCCGGTATCACAGCAATATCTTTTTTAAGGAGGTGAAGTGAAGAAAGTGCCTCAAGGCTACACACTGTCTGTTATCTCCCAGTACAATATAATAATTTCACATAGCCCAGAGCGAGGTGATGGGACCTCAGCTAGGCCAAGTGACAATGAGGGGAATGTGAGCAAACTACGGGCAAAGATCAGGGGACAAAAGGAGCATCTGGGAAATATCTGTGATTCTCATTCAACCGTATAATGACTGTAATGAAAACCTATTATTTTCAAGTAAGTATTGTTTGTATGTGTGTGAATCACACATACAAACTGTGTACTGCACCTGCTATACACATCGCACAATATAGAGAACAGCTTCAAGTTATAGTTAATGGTCACACTTTTATTACAGTTACTGACACGGTGCTGCAACACCCCTGGTTTAGAGAGATGTTATGAGTCCTTTTACAGTCCATCAGGCAGTGCTCAGTCTGTGTCCACTGTTTACATCTGTAACTCATTATTTTTAGCTGTTTTTTATTACCCTGGAGACTAGCCTCAATAAATACCATAAGTCTAAAAGCAGGCTTCCTTCCCCTACTCCTTTCCCCAGTCCTCAGAGAAACCAAAGACTCACTCATAAGGTAATCAGCTTTTAATTTTCTCCCCTCTTACGTTCTCTCACTTTATCTCTTTCCTTTTAGCTCTCACTCTCCATCACCCTCAGTTTCTGGCTGAGCCGACCAGCAGCTCTTTAGTCTTTCTGAATCGATTTTATTGTTTTTCCAACTTTTCCCCCTTCTCATATTATTAGCATAAAATTGTTTGCTCCATCCCCAGTGATTGTTTAGCTGCTGTGTTCAGCATCTTGATTTGATTTCCCACAATTGCCCTAATTAGAATTACAAATATACACTTAAAGAAGAACAGAAATATCTGTTCTGTCTGACAGGCTAATTTAAGGGAATTGAAGCCAGAGGAAAGGGCAATACTAAATTTGTCTGATAAACAGTGTATCACTGTATCACATAATGAGGAATCTTACCTGAGTCCAGTGAAACTACACTTTTATTTATGTAAATCAATGAATGGGGTGTTTGCTTTGGGTGAATAAAGCAGCACACCGAACATCTGACATCTGGAGCATATTGGATGTTCAACCATGATAAAAGGTGTAATCACAGCAAGAAATGTACCTCTTATCTTCTTGTGCTCTCCTTCGCTCCAGCCCAGATCATGTCTTCTAAAGCCAATGAGACTTAAGTCAGAGCTCCTTCATTATCAGTTGCTCTCATCCATTTCTCTCTAATCCTGTCACTACTCCAAAGGCCTCTCGGGCAAGTGATAGGCCAGGACCAGCCATTAGTCTCCAAGCCCAGAGACTGGCGACACACTAATTTGTATTTTCCCTAGCAGGAGATCAGGGCCAGTTCAGAGGTCAGTTGCACCTACTGCTATAACATGCCAATAATTGCTTCATTTTTAAACTCTTCCTTTGGCTGTGTAATTGACATATATGGTAACTTCCCAGTCATCTGATCAAAGGAGGATGACTCTGAGATGGAAACATGCTGCCAAAATTATGCTGAAGTAATTGTTCAGTTGTCAAATAGAGCTCATAAGCGGGTTTAAGTTGGTTCTTTCAAGATCCAAGCCTGCAAGCAGATGACGTCTAGCTAAAGATCACGGGTACATGGACTATGCAGACAAATCATTGTGAGCCCATTGCTGATGTTGTCATTGTGGACGTAATTACTTATCCATCTAGTAACACTGAGCACAGTGTTCAATGCTTCAGGGCTGAACAGGAAACATTTCACATTCACAGTCAAAGCAATAAAAACAGAGAGTAAGAGTAAATGAATACTTGTTCATAAGTAAATATTCTAAATTGTAGTGGAACAACCTAGTATAAAGTAGATATGTTGACACAAGTCAGATGATGGCATGGATAAAACAGGAAACAAACAAACAGTTTGTTGTACAGCAGCTAAAAAGTCACCCTGTGCTTTTACACATTCCCAGTTTGAGCTTGGATATATTTGAACAAAAAGAACCTGACTTTCAGAGTTCAGCCCTCCATTTAAAGCAACTAATCTGAGTTTCTTTCAGCAGCTATTTGCTTTGAAGTCACCCTGGCCTGTTCCAGAAAAACATGACTAATACATTTACACCTAACATTTCCTACTTTGCTGCTTGATATTCCCCACTGCCTAACAGTGTGCAAATGCTGAGATCACAGAGATAGTGATGGCAGCATTTAAACAAGGACCCTTTCACAATTATTCAGTGCTTCGAGTAAAGCTCCTAAAGTGAAATGAAATAATGAAGGATATCAGAGGACTCCTACTGCGCTATTTTTGCACAACACTTGACAGAGACATCTCCCACTCCTCAAAAGCCCATCAGACAATAGTGTAATATTATGCCCTGTGAATGTCCTCTTTGCCTTTCAGACCTGTAAAGACATTTTCCTGGTGTGCGATTTATAAATAATCTAATCCAAGTCCCTTTTCTACCCTGCCCATCCTTACATGTTCTATATAAGTCCCCTAGTGACAGCTATCACAGATATCTGCAGTGGTCCTTAATACCAGCATACGGCTGTCCCTCAAGTGGCCAGTGCTAAGCCACATTGTCTGCTATAGATGCATGAGGCACAATAGGAGAGGCTGAACCTCTCTGCTCGACTATCTGCTGGGAGGGAAAGGGAGGTCGGTCTCCCTCGGGCCATGGCGCCAAAACCATTATTCTTATCACTGCAGGACAACTCACCGCAGGCCAGCAAAAAAAAAAAACCTTCTGAAAGGTCAAATGAGTGTGTCTGTGTGTGTGTTTACCTCCTCTCCGCCTCCCTCACAGCAGACATATCTGTATTTCTCATTAACTGATAATACATCACTCATGACCTTGTGATAAAAATACATTAGCTGGAGACGAGTCATTAATCTATAAAGAATCGAGCTGTTTAGGTTATCAGGTGAGAATGGGTATACATGTTATCGCACAAGTAATGGAAATTGGCATAACTGCCTTTCTTAAGCAAATCAGTGTGTATAGTACATGTGTTGTCTTTGGGAGTAAAGTTGACTTCATCACATTTGCCTGTTAATGGTCAGTGTAGTTTAGAATCAGCCAATAAGCAACAGGACCCGTTGCACCCAACTAATCGCGACATGAACATGGTTGTTTGTGAGGTAAAAGAATTAGTCATACTACAATATCTGCACTGTATCTGAAATTGCTACATCGTAGTGGTTTGGCTTAATAGTTAGATTTACTTGACTTGAGTATAAAAAATGGACAGATCTGGATTTATAGTTCAATTTTAGATTTTAGTCACTGATATCCTTCAAACCGTGAAAAACACAAACAGGTTAAGCTGACTTATGACAGTTCTTCGAGTCCTGATGTGGTATCTCTGAGTTGTCACTCCGACATGTATTTACTGTACATTTTTGATAGCTATGGAGCTTACACACATAGACAGAGCTTCTTATACCACAGCTATGCTGGAAGCCTTTAATGCACAATTATAAGTTCAGGTTGTCCAATTGCTCAATATACCTGTACCACAATGTTTGTGCAAGGGAGAGTATGGCTGTTAGACTACATGGATTTTCTGCTGACTGTCGGCACCGTGAGATAACCAAGAAGACAGTACCCATCTTAAGACAGCTCAGTTTGAACAACGTTGCTTGCACTTCACGCAAACCTAAGAGGCAAAGCAGAACAGCCTAAGACAAGTTTATGAAAATGAAAAGGATACTGAAATATTTGAAAAATGTATCAATATAGCAACGTTTTCTAAAAACATATACTGCCTTTTTTCATCTTTTCTCATTTGTCCCCAAATTACAAACTTTATTTCTAACCAGTTGTGCACGTAATACTTTCATCCATTAAAATAGATAAATCACCCTACACTTTAATTCCCACTCTTCAATTAGTATAAAGTTAATGTTTTCTCTGTATTAGAGAAAGCACTCAGTCTACACTACATTAAGCGAGTGTGTTGTGCGCATTGCAAAGCAAAGCAAGAGAGGCAAAAAGTTATTGCATTAAGTAAAATATGTTTAATCATCCTTGTTAATATTTTTCATTAATTAAATGTGAGCTATAATTACACAGAACCATTATCACTCCCATTACAAGCCATTAAAATACACGATCCAGTCTGTCAATTTGGCATCCAAAACTTGATGGCTGCTTGCCAGACTGGCAAACCGCTTCTAAAATTTACTCTGGGGCCCTGGAGAGGTTGGCTAAATTTTGTTTTCACTCTAGCTTAAGCTTGAGGATCTAGGACCCAACCAGAAATAACAATACTGAATACACAACACAAAAGCCCACTAAGGGTCTGTTTCTCAAAGCAGGATTATTAAATTAGCAGTTTAACAGCACAGAATACAAGTTATTTTACTTCAATCTTTGTCAGGTTTCAGGGATCTGGGTTTTTCTTTTTTTCTTTCTTCATCTAACATGATTCTGGTGCTTCATGGAGACAAGCCGAGCTGAAAATAATCTGCGTGCACAATAAAAAGAAGATTCAGCAGAAACAGTTTGAAGAGCAACAATGTTGACTAAACATCTGCGTGAAAGCTGCTGCATGATGTGTGTGCAATGTACAAGTAAATCTACAGCAGATCTAATGTACCAACACACACAAAAAATGGATTAAAATATACAGAGGTCATGGTTCCCTGATGACGCTCTTAGTCATCAGCAGAAAATGTTTTTTTCACTTCATTATTAGCACCTAGAAGGACATGTAAAGAAACCTTCTTTAACTGACAGTGTTTACAAACACTCGGCAGACATCAGGGTGAAAATACATATTGTGCTAATATAAAATTTCCAGGAAAAAAATTTGAGTGTGAAAATTATATTTAAACCTGCAAATCACCATGTAAACAAAATCTGTGTGGAAGACTGTGTTCAGTCCCGCTGCAATCACAGCTTCAGGTCTTACAATATCAAATTCAGTTCTGAGTTTTATTTTCATGCCAAATCTATGGCTGTGTTTGACTTTCTTGCCAGCATCAATTTGTCAGTGAAGGTGCTAAAACTTTCCAATGGATGAATGTCTCAGACACAGAGCCTATCTAAGTTAGCCAACAGCATTGCTAGTGTCATGCGCTGTAGCTTGCTAACCTATAACGTATGCTTGGACTTGAGCTGTCTGCTATGCATAAATCTCCGTCATGCCGCGGGCAGAAAGGTGACAGAGAGGCAGATGAGGACATCCAGTGCAGTATGAAGGATGGTGGCAGTAGTTCCCCCAGGCCACAGTGATGGCACTACATCGATCCAGACACTCTGGAGCCTGAAGTGCACCTCCTTTTGGCTTTGTCAGCACTGTTCAGCTCAGCAGTGCTCCAACTCCCCTGATCACTGTCAGAAACCCAGGAGAAAAAGCCCAGAGAACAGGAGAAGAAAATGCTGATGTGTCTGGAACCAGACATGTGGTGCAGGATTGGCTAAATAACTATTCAGCAAGCACTTCTTTATAATTGTCTAACAGTTTTAAGATTCAGGCAAATTAATGTCTACCGTCAGGCAGGAGGAAAGCAGAGGGACCACACAGGCCTCGGGAGCTGTTCCTCCTTCATCTACCTCTAAACAGAAGCGCCCGTTTGCCAACTGGTCCTCCAGGAAACTTAACTCTACTAATCCACTCATATATTTACTCATGTGGAGGTGTGTGCTGGCACCAGTGAAGGAACGCACACAAAGCCTTGTCATCAGGTAGCCTGTGTTTGTCTTCTGCTGTGATTCATGTACACTCCTTTATATCACTTAGTCACTTTGGATGCACTCAGAGGCTTTCTGCTGTCTCGTCATTTCACTTACTGAATAGAATCAATAAAGTCCAGACCTTGGACTCTGTGCTTCCTGTTTTTATTGTTAACCATTTCAAAGTTTTCTCCACATCTGAGTCATGGTACAAATGAGAGTAAAACTGCAGAATCTAAAAGCAAAGGCACCTTTGGCACTGGAGAGGCCTTAAATGTACAGACAGATTCAATATAGACAAACAAAAAATGAAAAACTGGATAACGTCTCAAATCCTAGGGTTAGTCTGGGGCACTTTGAGTACAGCATCCAAGGCTGTCCACAGACCTAAGCGTGTTTTATAAATTATTATAGAGTAACCAAGCTTCATGATACAGGAAAACAAGCAAAGATGTCTCAATCAATGCATAACTTAACAATGAAAATTACTTTAATTACATTTTTAACAAAGCTGAAAGAGGAAACAAGGATAAAACCATGGACAATGTTGTGTGATATGTGCTGTAACCAAATGGCCACTAGGGCTGGTGAAGAATGATTCCACTTCTGCATCTGTATTACCTGGTTAACTTAGCTTAGCATGACAATTAGCTTGGCTCAGTGCAAAGGTAATAAATTTTAACATGACTACATAACTTATTATATATGTGTATATAAACTAACATGAAAATGAGAATAGATTTTTATTGTTTTTTATGTGCAGTACTACTTTAACTTTAACAAACAGCTCCTGGTTTGTTTTACTATGTTGTCAACAAGGGTGAAATGTGGTGGCTCATAGATCTTGACATATTCTAAGCCAGAGGTCTTTAACTAAAACTCTAGGAGGTCCAGCCACTTCAAGTGCTCCCTAGTCAAGGTCCAGACTAGCATAGCAATGATTTTCGCTAAATGTATTCATTTATTTTATATATTTTGTTGCTACATTTTATAGTGATAAAATGAAAAGTCTTAATGAAAAACATTCCCCTGTCCACTACAAATACTTAGTGATGTATACATCTAAGATCTAAGTCTGTATTCTCTGTAAAATGGCGGCATAACAGAGAAAATATGCCATTGTTTAAAAAAAAATCATTCTTATTCAAAGAAGATCTTGTATTTTGTAATGACATTTAACTTAAAAAAAGTGTGCACTGTGTGGCTTAGGCTGTAATATTTCACAATTTCAATTAATTTAAAGGGATAATCACAAAAA
>OMLM01008894.1:28295-61813 GCA_900302695.1 Helostoma temminkii | reverse complement strand
CTCTCTCTCTCTCTCTCTCTCTCCCCTCCAGGTATCATCGGCCCTAAGGCTGTGTATTCCCGGGTCTTCAGTTGCTGGCCCATCCAACCTGCCTGCCTGCCTACCTGCCTACCTGCCTGTTGTTTGTTGTTGTTATTGGTTGTGTGATCTACTTTTCTTTTCTCTTTCTCTTTCTTTCCACTCACCCCAACCGGCTGAGGCAGATGGGCGCCCACCTTGAGCCTGGTTCTGCTGGAGGTTTCTTCCTTTCTTAAAAAGGGAGTTTTTCCTCTCCACTGTTGCCTAGTGCTCGCTCAAAGGAGGATTTGTTGGGTTTTCCTTATAATTTAGTTGTTTTGTAAGGTCTTAAACCTTACATTGTAAAGTGCCTTGAGATGACTTTTGTTGTGATTTGGCGCTATACAAATAAAGTTGAATTGAATTGAATTGAATTGAAAATGATATGTTTCTAGAGTTATTTTGAAATACAGTATTAAATGTAACTACTGGTTATACAAAAAGCTTACACACAACAAATGTTGGAAAAACCAAGCAGGTTAATTTATCTAACAGATAAAATTAAAATACATCAGGTTTTGCCTAATTAGTAATTAGTATGTCCTTGGCAAGATTAATGTGATGTTCTGAGAACACACAAAGCTAAGTACAGACCCTTTTGACCTTCAATCTATGTTTGTTCCATACACTATTTTTCACCAAAGGGTTTTGGCTTCACATCTTTATTAGAGAAATGTCACTGTCTCTGTGGCTTGTACTAAATTTAATGGTCAAAGAACCAACCCTGTCTCCTAAAAATGACTTTCCTATACAACTAAACGGCGATTCTGATTATGTTTTCCTAAGAAATGTAATTGCAACTGGATTACATTTCATTTATTCACAAAATATGTTGCCTGAGAACACAATGATTACGTTCACTACAAAACGTAATCCAGTTGCAATTACATTTCTCAGAAAAACGTAACTAATTAGACTGTACAGGAGGTCGTGATGTTATGCCTAACAATCTCTGAAAACCTCAAATTATGTTACAAAAACTGTGATTATCAGCCCTCTATTGAAGGTGAAATATGTTAATAGGCATCTTTATATGAATCATTTGTTTAACTGTCTTTATATTGGTTTGTAATGAACTGAATAACAGAAGCATTAACACTGCCAAATGATGGCTGTATTCACATCGCACAAACACAATGTCAAATAAAACACAGTATAGACTTCTTTTATGAATTTGAAACCATTAAATGATTAAAAGTACATGTACTACTGTGGGCAGTCAAAGGAAGGTGATTTAAACACAGTGTCAGCCATGTACCACACTTTGTAGAAAAGGTCTTGTCTGTGATGTTCACTGAATAGAGGTCATAGTCAACTTCTTTTTGAGTCTCCATTACAGAAGTAAAATGAGCTTGTAGACACCCTCAGCAACAAACTCATCCTCATCCAGGGTGTCTTGTTCTCTCTGTCACTGAACACTGAGCCCCTCATTTAGATCAACATGTCAGCCATTTAACAGAATCAAAAAGTACCAACTCTCTCTCAGACACGCTGGCTAATTGGGCTGCTGTTAAAACCAGGCCAGTGCTGAGATGTAGAGCAGAGAGAGGAACATTAAAAGATTGAGAGAAAGACAAAGACAGGGGGTCATCCACTAATAAACCGGCAACTTGCAAAGCAGCACGTACGTCTGGAGACAGAAAGCTTGTATGAGAGCCACTGAATATGTGCATTAAAAAGACAGGGTTGAGAAAGAGACTGAGCGAGAGAGTTGTACAAAGTGTGAGAATGTGAGACAAAAACAGAAGTGGCAGAGGAGAAAATCTTCATGACATAAAACAGAAAGCTTGATCAATGGATCCCTCAGTCACCTCGTTAATAAAGACCAGCGCTTTTATTAGACGCAGAGCTTTGCAATATTTATACCATGAATATTTCAGAGTCCCCGGCAGGAGCCCAGACACAGAGTAGAGACTTTCTGCAGTGAAGACAGAGTCACAGCTTTCCTTTTCACCCAGACGGCCAAAGAAAAAGCGTTAAGGCCCTTCATCATACTTTTTATTTCAGTACAGCGTCTGAAAAAGTCTCAGAATTTCTTCTGAGTGTAACTAGTTTTGGCTGTCACAATGCTAAGACTGGGGAAGTATAATATGTGAGGAAAACATATGAGGGCATTTACACATAGAGCACAGGTAACCAGGCACCAAAGTTCAAAGATCAAGACCTGCTCTGAAACAGACTCATGAAAAGCCTACCCTAAATCAACATGAATGGAATGATATGTATTTGGCAGTACCATTTTTCTGTTTTATTTAAACACTTTCACAAAACACAACATTTGAAAATTATGTAAAAGGTAGGGACCAGCTCTTGTTTCTGATTGGACACACTGTGTATGAGGCAGAGGATCAATTACAGTTTTTCTCCCAAGATGATTTTACGACATAACAAACCCTGCTGCACTCTGCACCTGTGCCTGCTGATATACGTAAAAAAGAGATTTTCTAAGAAAGTCTTCCTTGTGCTTTTTACTGTATTCTTGTGTGCAGGTTTCTCTGTGCCCATGAGCTGCTGTTGAAATGCTGGAGCCACAGTAAGCTTCTAGACTAAACTAATTTGGACAGTGTTTGTACTGTTTTCTTACTTCAATTCAGAAAATGTCAGACATTTTTTTTCTGTATTATACAACATTATATTCTATTCTTTTTTCTATACTGTCTGACTCATCCACTTCACATTGCACACACTCTTCTTTTAAAGGCCTCTGTCATGGCCTCTCTCATTATGTGCCTTTGCAGTCTTTGATCAGTGCTTGCAAATAGGAACACAGAGGTGGCATCATTTATAGATGGATAAAGACTGATTGTTGATCGAAGAATTTAGTGCAAGGGATTGTACATAGGTGTACTCGTAATTTAGAATTAAGCAAGTAATTTCTATCAGCTGTAAGTATGTGTTTTCCTTTTGTTTGGGGTCCTTGTTCTCCAGGAATCTATTGTGTTCATCAGATGTGTTCAATCTTGTAGGTGTAGTTCTCTCATTCTCTGTTCAAAAGAGGCTTGTTTGTTCTTGAACTATTCTACTTGTAGTATTGGTGATGCTTTATTTCCACCAGACCTTTCTCTAGTGCCATCACATGAGCTTCAATGGGATTAACAACTTGTGACAAGAATGCAGCCCAGGACAAAGTACGTTAAAATTAAAAGTAATTTAATCCTGAATAAACTGAGGCAAGGCAAAAAAGGCAACCCCAAAAAATTGCTTCTACAGAGGAAAAGGCACACAAAATGGCAGAATTAAACTAACCCAGAGCATTGACACTTGGATGGACATTTACAACCTAAACTATGGGGCAAACAACAAGAAGCAAAACTGACAGTCAGGTTACATGGAGTTAGCAGAAATCCAAGTCTCTAAACACAGTTGGGGTTGATATCCAGAAAGCCAGCCAGAAATTAAATAAACAGTATCCAGAAATGGGTGAATCTAAAGGGTCAGAATCATCAGAAACTTATGGTAAGGTAAGCTGGCAATCCAGCAGGGAACGAAGGGAAACAGATCAGTTTATTAAGGGACTGGCACTGGTGAAAATGGTTGACTGATGAGAGTGGGGCAGCGCAGAGAGTGAGTGAAACAGGTGTAAGTGTATGTGTGTCAGGGGAGCAGTGTATGAGTGTGGTCAGAGGAGTGTCGAGAGTATGACTGAGGGGGTGTGGCCAGGTACGTCTAATAGTGGTTGAATGAACAGGAAAACAAAACTAAGGCAGAAAACAAAAGACATGTATACTAACATGGAGAACAGTGGTTCTCACACCCAGTCCTCAGGAACCACTGCCAAAAGCTGGAAGAGACAATCTCAGATCAAAGTGAATTAGTATCTTCCAGTGTCCCATTGACTGAACACACCTGACTCAGGTAATCAGCTGTGGGTATGGCAGGGATAGTGGGAAAACAAGCAGGGCAGTGTTACTTACTGGGTTTGAGAATCACTGATGAAGAACACAGTAGCAAAGTTATATTTCATGAATGCATTTTTTTTTATCAATTGCAGATACATTTACAGGGCTACAAAGTCCCTCTACTTCCCAAGGGAGTAAAGTTATGAGCTCGTCTGTCTTTGTAGCAGATGAAGCCTTTTCAGTGAAGGTTAACCTGACAATATTCAGGAGAGTTTGTAATACACGCTTAGAATTGTAACACTGACATTTACAATTTTACAATGAAACAACGTAACCTCATAACTATTCATTATCCTTTGGACAAGGAGTTTTCTTTTTTCCTCTTAATATTTTAGTATGGTTCTTGTGCAGACTATAATGCACTTATATAGCCCATTTTTTTTCCTTGAAAAGCTTTTACATGTAGACATTAGACATTTTAATTGGTCTTTATGGTAGTTTCACATAAACATTGTTATGTTGATGGTGGCATGGTTTTATGGTGCTTTTCACATTTTCAGAGCACTGATGAAGTTAAATGCATTACAGTGCACCTGAGACAGTCCATTCATTCAAGGTCTCTGTATATTTATCCATTTATATATTAAGTCTATCAAACAAAAATTCACAGCATTAAACCCAAAAAATGCTGTTTTTGATGCTTTTGGTAGTGCTTTGATCTCTTCCAGAAAAATAACAATTAGCTGAAATTTCTTCAAACTGTTTTCTCTCTGTTGCTTTTGTAGCTTTGAAAAAAGAAGAAAAGCCAATAAAAAACCTGCACTGTGTATGAAATCCTAATAACTATGGCTTTTCGTTTTCATGCTATTTGGTTGCTTTTAACAAAACCAAGCCTAAGCTGACATTGTGTATAAACCTCATATGGTGATGGTCTTGGTTACACACAGTAAGTAGCCTTGTACTCACAAAGAAGTGGCACTAATGCACCACAGATCAGTGGGAAACCTCTCAGACCATTAAGAGGGACTAGAAACCGGTATGGATCAGGGAAGTGGAAAGACAAGGGGCCCAACTGTGAACATGGTGGAAGTGCTCCAGATGATTTTGTGAACTTCCCTGAACAAGGGCTCATGTTGGCATTTAATAAAAATATAAATGTAATTTATCAGCAAATAATTGTTATCCAACTTCATGATCACAAACAAATGAGGACGAATGATATACTGTATTGACAATTACTATAAATGAATTAGTGGTGGGATGTGATTAAAAAAATCAAATGAATTAGCTTTGTAATTAATTAATCTTGATGCATCACATTTTAATCACATAGCAATATTTTACACAATAAGCAAAGGTTTTCCATTCAAATTAATTTTGATTGATGACTGAATCTATGAATAGACACATACATCAACTTAAACAACAAAAATGTTTATTTTCCATCAGTCTACTACATCCACAGATTAACCAATTAGTGCAAAGTGCAATTATAGTCATGATCAACACTTTAAAAGACTTTTTGTGAACTCAAGCACTTTCAGTGTCTTGAAATAATTATATTTTTATTGTAAGAGCAGTGTTTCCCCTTCCATTATATCAGTTATATCAATAGTAGCATTTATAGTATCATTGTTAATGGCCCAGTGTTGGTATCCACAGGACTTGAGAGCCATCTTCAGATGGATGCCTTCCTTCTTCATGGCTGCTTTGTAACTTGGAATGTGTTCGGCTCCGTGGTTCAGAGTAGTGATAACTGCTAGTTTATGTTGTAGTGGATGATGCGAGTCAGACAACAGGTACTGGTCAGTGTGGGAGGTTTCCTGTAAATTTTAATTTCCAGGTTGCCATGTATTACCTAAAAGATGACATCTCTATACTCACCATGCCTTAATTTGAAAAAAAAAAAAGACACCTCTCCTCAGAATCAGTGACTCGTACAAACCCAGGTACCCAGCAACAAAAATGCCACATTTTTCCTCATTCAACTCTTCCTGACTGTTCGGAAACGCACATGTAAAAACACACCTAAACACTAGCTAACCTAGCCTGAAGACTGGACAGTTCTTTTAAATACTGTTTTCAACACAGATTGCTACTCTTTGACAGTTTTAAAGAGAGGCTGCTCTACTGCCAGTTCTGCTCTGTGAGTCAGTGTCACAGGAGGCTTTGAGAGCACCTCAACACATTAAGTTAAGTGGTCGAGGCTATCTCTGCTGAAACAATATTTGAAAAAGTTACATGCTGTAGGTTTAAGTACAGTGATAAAGTAAATGTACTTAGCTACTTCTGCTGCTAGAGGTGTAAATATTAACCAGTGTGCATGAAGACTCAAATGGGGGATATGAGATCACATAAAGCCACAGATCCTTTTTTAAATCACATTTTCCATCAAACTCAGCATACTGTGCAGTCTGTGATTTGGTGCTTTTTGGGGGACGATGCTGGAGGCAGAAAACACAACAAAGATGTACAGTAGGTGAAGGACTCTGGAAGGTTGAGAGAATCACGGTAGTTTGCGTTCAAGTTTCATGCTATTAGTAGCTTGATATTATTAGTTGCTAATTACAGCTAAATAGAAATAATAAATAAATTACACATTTAGGTGTATTACACTGCTAAAATATAAAGGGAACAGATAATCATTCCTGTGTCTACATGCTGAGGTGTCCTTGGACAAGCCACCGAAACCCCTGACCCTTGGCGCCTCAAAGTGGCAGCCTGTCCAAAATGAATTTCCCCACTGTGGGACTATAAGGGTTATCTTCCTTCCAAGACCATCACACTTCTGGGACATCAACCTGTCTGGTTAGGAAGTAACACTTATTATGAATCAATTTTACCTGCTGTTGTGCAAATGGAACAGACAACAGATGGAAATTAGAAATTGCCAGTGCCCTCATCACTAGAGGTAGCATGAGGTGGTGTCTGCAACCCACAGAAGTTGCTCAGGTAATGCAGCTGGCACATCAACGCACACTATGGCAAGGAGGTTTACTGTGTCTCCCAGGACAGTGTCAGGAGCATGGAGGAGATACCAGGAGACAGGCTTGTCCACCAGGAGACGTGAAGGAGGCCGTAAGAGAACAACAACCCAGCACCAAGACAGCTATCTGTTCCAGACTGTCCTGTCCACTAGGTAATGAATAAAGATTTTCAACTAGAAGATTTCATTCATCGAGATCTAGGATGTGTTGTTCAAGTGTTCCCTTTATTTTTTTGAGCAGTGTATATACTATTCTCTTAATTTTTCATTTAATTTCAGTTAGTTTTATGTAGATGTTACCATGTCTAATCTTGTGACATTACGGTGCAAAGTAAAATATGGAGAGACCGGAGGGCCTCTTCAAACATGACTGGCATGTAAAAGTGGTGTCATGTTTGCATTATAAGGTGCATGTTTGTCTTCTATTTTGCACTTCTGCAGATCTTAGAAGTAGATTTACACCCCACTTATTATGTTGGGGTTGTGTTTGAAAATGTAACTACTTCATTAAATTAATTTTCCTCTACAAGGAGAAGATAGAGAGTGTGTGGGGGAGATGAGTCTCAATGCTTGCACTTACTTTCTAATGGAGTGGACCTTTTGAGATCAAACTACTTCCATGACTTCCACAGTCAGCAGATTTACATATCATTGAGTATTTAACACAAGTCTATTATTACTGCCATCAACCACCAATAAAATTGAAGTTTTACTTGTTAAAGAAAGGTCAATAGCTACTGTTCGAAAGTTGATGATATGGGGAAATTTAATTGATTTGTATGTGCTTTTAATCAAGTTAGATGAATAATTATCATCACATTAACCTTTTCACCGTTTCCTCCATTTTCCCTTTAGAAAGTGAAAATGCCTTAAAGATAATCTTTAGAGGAGTAGGCTGAGACAAAGTTTCTTATCTCACTCTTTATGCAGCATAACCAAAAGCTTTTGAAGGCTTTGCTGTAAATGGACTGTGGAGAGGGTGAGGGCGCTTACAGGTCCCTCGGACAATCCCGGCCGTTCCTTCACCTCCTCCTCATCAGTATTCAACTCCCCTCCTCTCCACTCTCTCTTACACTCTGCTCATTCTCTGTGGACCTTAAGAACAACCTGCAAGGCTGACCGCTTCGCTTAGCGCAGAGCCCTCAGAGGACCAACTGCTGTTTAAAGCCCAAATGGTCGTATGTAACAGTCTCTCCAACTTAGTTCTTTCTTTATTTCCTTCCCCCCCAATTTCTCTTCATTAACCTCATCTCCCCCTTTTATATATCCTCTTATCATTTTTTTCTTACCTCTTCCACTCCCCTATCTTTTCCCCATGGACCATTTCAGACCTGTTTAGGTATGCATCATCAAGTGCACATTTAGACATGTCAGAAAATTGATTGTTCCTCCCTCGCTTTCATCTTCACCTTCTACAGTTTGGCTTGTACTCCCATCTCTCCCACTTTCTTTCTCTCTCTGCGTCTTTCTCCAAAAATTCAGGCTCCCCCAATTTTTTTTTTCATTCATGTCTCTCGGTTCCCAGAATCCCCTGGGGCGTGACAGTCACTGCTGACATCTGTGACACACTACACGGTCGTCATTCCCTGAGAAATGAGCAGACGTGTGTCTGTGCAGTAGAGTGTGTGTTATTTATGGTTTGTGCGTATGTGTGTGAGAGTTAATTTGAGATGTTCATGCAGTTGCATGCATGTCTGTGAGCAAGTCAAATTAAGTGTATTTTCGAAATGTCCTTCTGCAAAATGCATGTGCATGTATTTGTTTAAACACCATGTTTGTGTGCATTTATCAAACTGTGCATATCTTGATATCTGTGCTGCTTGTGTTGTGCAAACAATATATGGAGGATAACTACAGCATTTATGTTTTCCTTAGTACCTTTTGCCAACTTTCTGAAAGGTTTAACTATCTTTAAAGGAAAATTGCTCTGTGTCTTCTGTTGTTGAACAGGTTAAAACAGAGGGCTGAGTTAACAATCTGAGCTCGGGCATTAGTAGATCAGTAGAGTGTAGGCGCTGCACCTTCGAGTGGTTGTGCACTCACTTTCAAAACGCAGATGTCCATTCTTATTTCATCACCTTTGTGCACAGTACACTTCTCAGTTTACTGGGAGGAATAAATTTCCATTATATCCAACCCTTAACCTCTTCCTCCTTACTGTAATTGCTATGTGCAGGAGATGAAGGCGTAATTAGTTATAAGAGGCAAAAATGAAATAAATAAATAAGTAAAAATTGGACGCTGTACTGAATAACTACCATGTACAGCACCTGCTCTTTTGTGAGTCTGAAATCTGGCTTGTAT
The DNA here is from genome assembly GCA_900302695.1 of Helostoma temminkii. Lineage (NCBI taxonomy): Eukaryota > Metazoa > Chordata > Actinopteri > Anabantiformes > Helostomatidae > Helostoma > Helostoma temminkii. Next base: position 52,627 of record OMLM01008894.1, on the reverse strand, counting down.
GTGATGAGAATCATCAAAATCATCATTACTGCAAAAAGTATAAAAACATACTGGATAATTATCTTTTGAACATCATTTATTGGTTATGGTGATTACTTGTGAAAATGGGCACACAGACACATTACTGCCAGAATCAGCACAAGCAGTCTACACTCTGGCACACGTTTTAGACTGCTTGTCCTAAACTGCCAGTGCGCTTTATTTGCAGGAAAATGTCTGTAAAACTCCTCATCACAGTTTAACTGAGAAGTTTGTCCATGTACAGTATAAGATGTTTACAGGAATAATAATAATGTTACTACTCTGTCTGTCTGTGGCACATCTTTGTCATTTGTCAGCCCAATTTTTGTATCATCCCTGCCATTTCTAGCAATCTATCACCATCATTACATTATCACAGGATCAGACAGCAAACTGTGCCATTACTTCATACACAGACACTTTATACGATATATTTACTACTGGAGCCTAGCTGTGGAATTATTATTTGTATTTCTGTGTTAAAGGGAAGGTCCTTCTTCACTACAGGTTTTGGTGAGAATTTCCACATAGGTATAAAATTGTATAAAGCTTTTTGTTCCTCAAGACAGAGCTGTCCTAGAAATATGTTAATAGTGATGTAACCTGAGTCAGCATCAGTTAGAGCTGAACACAATTTTGAAAAAATAAAATAACATTTCTGGAGTTAGAAAGGTTGTTCTTTATTGCTGCCTGAGGCTGAAAGCTACATCGGGTGCTACGAGTGCAACACACCTAAGTTTCTCAACTGACAGCGCTGAAGTAGCACTGTGGGTAATGTGGCTACCATATTTTGAAAAAGAAGGCACACATGAAATTATCAATTTTGTAATTGTGGTTCATTTCATAAACAGTCCATCATGAGTCCAACAGAGTTAAAGTAAAACAGTGTGGTGGCTTTCTGTAGTATTAACATGAATTCTTTGTTCTTGTTTGCCTGCTGCTCCTTTACCTTCAAGTCCAAGCATTATTTAATAGAAAATATCCATCTGCCTTTTTGGGAACGTTGTCACGTTCTCACACATCTTGATGATTATAACGTAAGATCAGAATGACAACCAAAATTACAAAAAAGCAAAAAACAGACTGTATTATGAAGGAGCAACATCCTCTTTGTAGGTAACAAAAAATAATACACTAAATATATTATTGTAACAGAATTGTTCAAACTGCCACAGACAGTTTCCTATTTTACCTTGAAGAGCAATGATTTGGCTGCAGGGCTTCCATGAATTTTTAACAATTGTTGAGGAGGTCAAGGGAAACTTCAAGTAAGAATCAACAACTGTGGTGTGCGAAAGCTTTACACAGAGAGAGAGAGAGAGAGAGAGAGAGAGAACTGAGAATCTCAAAGGGAAAAAGCATAAGCCCACAGAGACCAAACAAGCAATTCAGTCACGGTAAGCATAGCTTGAGTCTAGACTGATGGCAATTTCTCAGAAACAAGTACAGAGTGTGTCCAGTTAAATGGCTCAGTGATAGAAACTGAGGTGGTGCAACCACAAAGAAGGTGACGAGAAGTGTTATTCAAGAAGATTCTCCATTTTATGTCACTGTGAAATTTTTGCTTTCCTGTCTCTTATTACTGAGGCCTCCGTATTGTTCCATATTTTGACAAATAATACAAAATCATCAAAAACCAGCTAGGATGTGACCATTAATACAGCACTATAATACATGGTCAGGGCTTAAAATTCACTATTACTCTATTTTGACAGGATTCGGTCTAGTGTAGTTTGAACAAATTTCAGCAAGCTCTTATTCAGTATTTATGCAAAAGTGTTCAAGTAGAAGCTACTAACCACCAGGAACCAAACAGTAGTGCATCATTCCAGTTAATTGTTCCAATTTGTTTTTTTTCACTCTTGAGTGATCAGTGCATAACGATGCTTACAATATCCTTCTTTAAAAGAGTCGCTGCATCTTTGTGTGAACAGTGTACACCGCAGAGTCTTTGCTGTTTGTCTGAAAGAATACTAAATAGGACTTATTTGTGTTGGTGAGAAATTCTGTGTGTTTTGGCAGTGATTGCTGGACTAGAAAGTGTGACGGACAAACGCCTCCTCTGGAAAGCAGGCTGCGATGTGTCACTGTGTGCCTCCTGCCTATTTAACCGGACTTCTCACAAACAACACTTACTCACCAACTGATGTGTAAATACCAACACACACTAAATATCTGCTCAAATTATATTTTATATTATTGAAGTCAGTGAAGTCCACTAATTAAGTATTCAAAGGGTACCAGTATTAAATTACAATAATGTAATGTACAAATACAGAACTTCTTTACATGAGGGACTGTGTCTGATTCAACCCCACTGAACCGTCACGCTTCAAGTGTCAGTTCTTAGATACGTTGTACTAGCCAGAGGTACAGTGTTTTTAGAGTGTCCATTTGTCCATCGTCCTTTCACCTAGAAGGAATTTTTGGCACATACCTCCACTTGGATACGAGGATGAACTGATAAGACTTCTGTAGTCTAAAGTCAAGGTCACTGTGATCTCACATTTATCCCATTTCTCATTTAGCACGTAGAAAGGTACCTGTAGCAGGAAGCTGTGCTGTTTGTCTACTACAAGCTGATATTGAGATTTCAGTTTTAAGCTGGTGACTCTCAGGTTTGTACGACCGTCGTAGTCGAGATCTTTGCACAACTAAATTTGATGACAAGTCAGTCATCAGACCTAAATTGTATTGAACTCATTTTGAAGTTTTACAATTTCACAATAATTACATATACATCCTGTCCTGGGACAGGGATCCCTCCTGTTTTTTTTGTTAGTATTTTTGTTGTTGTTTTTTTTTGTGTGTATGCGTGTTACAAGTTTTTCACCCTGAATTTGAATGCTTCCTTTAGGCAGGTGTTACAGAGCACACCGACTCGCCAAGAACTTGTTGAGGTGTTTCTTCCATTCTCGCTTGAACTCTCGATTGATTTTGGATACCTGACTCACTTGCTCCCAACTAAGGCCACAGGTGTTTGTGCCTACAATACTGATATAGAACTACATTACATTTCAATGGACAACAAAGTATAAAGTTATAGTCTCTGGTCTGTTAAAACGTGATTTATGAGCTTTAATTACCATAAGTGTTAATAGCCTGTGTTGTCTAGTTGAAGTATTTTCTGTCAATCAGATTATGTAATGTAATAAATCAGTGTAATAATTCCCCTTTGTCCTTCATGTTCTGATTATTGCAATATCGTATTGTTGTCAAAACAGTGCAGCTGGTCATCAAACTAATCAGAAATGGCATGTAACTCCTGTTTTAGCTTTTGTACACGGGATGTCCTTTTAAATTCAGACTGTATTCCAGGGCTTCTTTGATCACCCACAAAGTCTTAATACAACATGGCACATCTGTGACTTGTCAACTTCTTATTCAAGCTTAAAATATTCAGGCTAAAAACGGTAATCTTCCAGCTCAACCTAAAAAGGGTCTTACTAGTGTTTCCAATAATTATCACATTTTATAATTTTAACAATTTTAATATTTTCTTCCAGTCTTTTCTGTATGTTTTGTCATCATAATGTGGTATTGTTAATTGCCTTTTTATTGTATTTTTTAAGGACCGAACGTCTCATCTTGTTCACACAAACACGCCAACACTGCTTCAGGTATTCTGCAAGCCGAAACACAGGCTACAGCATTCTATACGCTGGAACTTTTTAATATTATTTTTATACTATATCTTAAGTTTAGAAAGCAATATCTTTAGAATGACATTGCTGATTCCTGAATTTCAGATCAAAACCCAAGTATTTTTTTATCTAAAAAGTTTTTGCTAGGGTGAAAACACTCCTTCAACACCATTTAGACCGCCTTGGGTCATTGAAACCCAACAAGTCTCACTCAAATGCATATTAATGAGAATAATGATATAAACGACGTGAGCACATTCGTGTATTGTGGAACCACTTCAGTGCTTCCCATACACAAGCAGTATGATATTGATGAATTATACAATACCTCGAAGGCAGTTGCTGGAGCGGAAATCTACAGAGCTGAAAAATCCTGCCAGCAGTATACAGTTTGCCATTTCATGTGCAATTTTAAAAATAAAGTAGCACACAGATGAAATGTCAGTTACCAGGCATGACATCCTGTAGTATTTATCACGAATTAATGCTATAAAACTGTTTTATATAACTACTACCAGTTTACTGCAAAAAATGTGCATGATTAATAACATTTCTCACAATATTTCTCATAATTTCTAATAAATTATTTAATATTACTTTTAGCACTGTTGCCTCCCAGCTAAATTAGCCATAGGTGTGAGTGTGAGTGTGAATTGTTATCTTTGTATGTCGCCCTTAGATCCATCCAGGGTATACCCCACCGTTCACCTGGTGACAGGTGGGATCAGTTCGAGCAATCCTGCAACCCTAAAAAGGACAATTATTAGGATAATGAATGGATGGATGGATATTACTTTACCTCAAACTGCACTAAAGGAAAAATCTGTGAACTGTGGCTTTAACAAATTATGTGCCAATTTGTTTGGTACATGCAGAGATGTTTCACAGGATAAGTAAAAACTTAGCTCTGCTGGAAAAGTCAATCAAGGATTAAAGTAAATAAAAGTTAAAAGTGAGTGGTAATTAATACTGACAAAAGTGAATGAAACATGACAATGACATGGCAGTCTACCCTGTAGCTATTGGAATATTTCAGCCATGACCGAAGTTTCGCTCCACCCGACCAACACTCTTTTGAACCATATCTCTAAAAAGTTACCTTTCATCTCCCATGAAAGAAATTAGAAATGCAAATCTAACAACTTTGCATGTCTTTGTTAATATTAACAACATTCTATAAAATATTTAAAACTGCGTCAAAGTGTCAATCCAGTCTCACTTTGTTTAGAAATTTACGATTTCAAGGTTCAGTGCTAGATTGCTCTCTCCTTTTTTGCCTCTCAGGTATTTATTCCCTTTTTCTTCTTTTTCTCATCCCTCTATGTTTCACTTAATCAGTCCTACATTGGAATTAATTGATTATTTGTCCAAACAAACAAATAGACCAATTAATCTGAATTGGGCAAAGATTTGTTCTTCACAACTCCATTACATGCCCTAGAGCCTCTGAAAAGGAGCACAGAGACCTCGCAGAAATACAATAATGGCTGTAGATAATACCAGCCGGGCCCTAAGAGAGATATGCTGTTTGTTCCACTGCTATTAGCCATCCAAAATAATGTGGTGCTTTTTTTTCTTTTTTGTCCACATGATAAGAGGAAGAACCTGATTATGATGGAGGGGAGGATGCTGGCTCGGTGTAGAGAAGCCACAGAGGAGAAATTTAAAGGTGTGAACAGTGCTGGAATAATCTCTTCTCTTATTCTTCATCATCATCTTCCCACTCACAGCTGCCACAACTGTAGGAACAGAACATGTTATACTGAGAAGTGACATTTAAAATTTCTTCATGACTGATGCAACAGCGGCAAAGCACACAGTTAACTGTATGTACATTAAGACAAATATGGAAATGTCTCAGACTAAAAAATGCTTAACATTTTCTCTTCTACATCATCATTTTCACTTTTCCCAATCACCCCTTTATATTTCCATCTCTTTTCTCTGCTCTTTCCCCTCGTTAATCAATCATACTCTGGTCTCATTCCCTTACCTTATCATCTCTTCTTCTTCCATTGCAATGATCCATCCTCTTTCTCTATCATCACATCCATTTCTGCTCTCACAAAATCACTGCTCTCATTCGTACTTAACCGTTCCTCTTACATTTTCTCTTTGCCCTCCTATCTCCTCATCTCCTGTCACTGCCATCGACCCTGCATTCCTTGTCTTCATCATCCCCATCATCACCCTCATCATCTCAATCACAGTCCCCATGGCGCAGTATTTGTATGTGTGGAATGTACTGTACTCTATAATAGCCATATGCTAATGAAGCACAGGGCTGCTGAGCATTACAGTGGACCAATTTCAGGAGTGCTTGGCTACGTTTTATTACAGCTCATAAGCTCAAGGTCAGCTGTGTAAGATGAAGTGGCATGAGCGTCCCATGCAGCACTCAAATAATTTATCACCAAGCCCCAGTCTGCTCTACCTCTTTTCCCTGTTCCCTCTCTCATGTTCAAGCACAGTCCACACACACATCCACCTTTATCTTAATTTGTGTCTTTGCCTATTCATCCTGTCACACTTTCTCCCACTGTCTCTCTCCACATCTCATATCAAATTTGTATCTTCTTCTCATGTTTCATTGTACAGTCGTCATTTCCCCACCACTTTACTCATCACCTCTCTTTTCCCAGAACACATTTAGTGCACTCAGATTTCCTTTTCTGCATTTTTTCTTGATGATTGTTGGCATCATTTTCTGTTATCATAAATTTTATTGCCAAACCATTATGCTAATTGGTAAACAGATGTTTTTTGTTGTTGTTTTGATAAATTTGCATTAGTAAGTTTACATGTGCTTTCCATCATTCAACATCAGCTGGTAGACATACAGTTTAATAACACTCCATAGACAAATACTGTGGCTTTGGTTAAAGACAAATTTCTTTACTAAAATTATATTCCAAAAATTATCTTCATGTGGAGAACTATGTGGAGGCCTATCACTGGCGGTAGTACAGAAACATTCCCTTCTAAAAATCTTAGATTGAGGCGTGGCCTTCTAACCAATCAGAAAGAAAATAATAATTAAAAACAATTCATTCGAGGACCAGGATTGAGAACTACTGGACTAGAGGATGTATCTAAATGAAACCAGTGGGGTTGAATACTATGCACTGTGTTTTCGGTCTTCTTGGCAGTTAGGTAATGGATACTGTAACTTGTCCTTACCAAGTGGGGTCTCCCTACATGGGACGTTAGTCAGCACACAGGAGGGGAGGGGGAAGCACAGCTGAAAACCTGTTGTTCCAGAGACTGCTTATCCAATAGCAGATTCTGTCTGTAAAGACTGAGCCAGCAGTTACTTTTCTGACTAAAATAACATGTATTTGGTAAAGTAAACTTGCAGTGTATAATTCTATTTGGCAGAGAAGATATTTTGTGGCCAAGATTCAGGTCACAACCCCAGCAACGTACTGAAAATTAGACCATAGAGCCATCTGAACGAAAAGAATGAGAATACTGTGAAAATATACATTCTTCAAATAATTCAAACTAAGTACTGGTTAAAGTGGACTTAATCTTTTGGTCTTTTTTTTTGTATCACAGTCTTCTGTTCACTCTTTGACTACAACTAGCTGGGTTTAATCTATGTAGGGCACACAAACATCTGTCATCTTAGTTTTTGTTGTTTCCCCTCTAATTTATCCCCATTATTTTCTTCTTCTCTACCCCTCTCTGTCTCTACAGGGGGGTAGTTTGATGCAGCCTCTCTGCAGCCACATCATAAAATGAAGCAACACACAGCAAGTGTGTGTGTGTGTGTGTGTGTGTGTGTGTCTGAGGGAGAATGTGGAATTTTTTTTTTCCCTTGCTGAAATCAGAGAGTCTGTGTGTCCTCAGAAGTGGCAACGGACAAGAAGATTGTGTCTCTTCATGTGTGTATACATACTGTATAAAAGGGATTGCGTGTGTGTTGAACAAGATGTGAGTGCAAGTGAGAAATCCTTTCTTGTGACTGCTCTAGTGTAAAAAATATGCGCTATGAACTGTATGCATGTGTGTTTGTGTGCATGTCATTCCATTGGTCTACCACTTTTCAAAAGTGATACTGAGGAAAACTTGACACTGAATGTGCGACACAGACAGAGAGGGTGAGAGAAACACAAAGAAAGACATGCAAAACAGAGGAAGAGGGTGAGAGAAGGAGAGACAGAGAGTGCTGACACGCTGGTTGGCCAGGTGCCACTTCTTTTTTAGGAGGTCGTTTGGAAGCTCATCTGCTAAATGGGCATTTCAATTCTTCAGCTTCAGCCATCTCATAATTATTATTATTGTCACGGCTAAAGCTCAGGCATAATAGTGTGTAGCCTCTGCTGCTAAAAGACTAAAACACAAATGAGGACATGTTCTGGTGCAGCACCTCCAGCTTTATAACATCCATTTTAGTCTTCTCAGAATATATGTACATTTAGGTAAATATTAAGATGTTGCTTTTGTATGAAAATCTTTCCACATTTGCATTTTTACATTGTTATGCAAAGACGTCTAATAGAGAGGCTAAATCTTTTCCTTGTCCTGTTTTGTTTTAGCCCTGCTATCCCATATTATTTCCTATGCTGATTGCTTTTTGCCTCATTACATTTCAACTGGTAAAATCCATCCGTCCGTCCATCCATCCACCCATTATCCTAAACACTTTTCCTATTAAGGGTCGCTGGAACAAATCCCAGCTGTCACTGAATGAGAGGCAGGGTATACCCTGGACAGGTCGCCAGTCTATCACAGGGCTGACATATAGAGACTGACAATCATTCAAATGAATAGGCACTTTAGAGTCTCTAATTAACTTAACTGAATGTATTTGAACAGTAGAAGCTGGGGTACCCTGAGAAAACCCACACAGGCAGAAACAGTGGTGGATTTAAACCAGCTCCTTAAGGGTAAAATTCCCTCTGACCAAATTATCAAAACATGGATGGTATTAAAAAGTTTATTAAAAACTTCAGGCTGATGTTATGAAGGAGAGGGCACACAGGAACCAGGATGTGAACAGGTAAGTAACTTCTGGTTTGTGCAGAGTAATAAGCAATGGTATGGTACAGGTACGTATATGATCAGGTAAGTAATCAGACCCCTTACTCACAACAGAATATAAAATGGCTGGGATACAGGTATGTACTGGAGAGTGCAATGATGACAATGAGTTGGTGAATGGGGATGGTAGGAGTAGGAGCTAGTTACAAGATGTGGACGTTGTCCACATGCTCTGCAGGTAAAGAAATCTCACAAGCATTAATTATCAGTTCACTTTGCCATGTTTATATACACTCATGCCATATCCTTGTTAATTAAGCACATAGTTTGTCCTGCATTACTTCATCATTACTTTGCCCATATGCCTGCTTCGTTTTACATACTTTCTGCTACACTTTTATTCAGTCTAACTTGTAGCCCTTTGTTCTTTGGTTTCCCAGCATTTTAGGTTGTGCATGTATGTGTTTGCTCCCCAGGCGTGACTTTGTTTGGTTAATTTTTTTATTTTATGATCTGGTTAATTGAGTTCCTGTGTTAAAACCTTTCCCTGTTGTGTATATTTGTCCTCTGTTTTGTAACTTGTGCCAAACTGAGCTTCTTACTTTTTTTCTTCTTTGTCAGGTCAAAACTTTTCAGTTCTCATCCAAATTGCTTCTGCAGTCTGAGGAAAATTAGTAGAACACAACCAATGATCCTCTAAGGTGGCTCTTCTTCTTAACTCACTTGAATAGGCTTATTGGGTGGGCGTTGGAGTGGGATGTGTGAGTAGATGGAATGGTCACAACTCTTACAACCTTTCCTACCCCCCATTAAAGTGGGTGCATAACTGTGGCCTTCCTGCTGGATGTGGTTTTCATTTTCATCTCAGTTAGTTTTTTTACAGTTGTGTGGACAGAGGCCATAAACTGTACAAATAAACTAATCAAATAAGACTTGAAGAAACAAACTCAAATTTAATGTATAGTGCTGAAGTAAAGGATTATGGGAACACAGAGTCAGGCATCTGCTGTGAAACTGAAGAGCCTTGTCATTCTGACCATCCCTCACACCACAGGAGGCCTACTTACTCCATGCACTTGCACACTCTGCTACATACCCATACCCACATCACTTTTTTCACAAACACACATATCCACTTCAAACACATGCAGCTTTCCCAATATACCTTTTTCATATAGTCTCCCATCCCCGGTGTCGCCACTCCTGGCGATGCCCAGGCTTGTTATCTCTCCATGTATCTCACCCTGTCTTACACCACCTCCTCATCTCCACTTTTCAGTTCTCCTCAGAGACTGGAGCTCCTGTTTGATAGCACAGCCGGGGACCAACCGCACCGGCGCACTGGGGCTCATACCGATGAAGCTGGCCTATCTAGGCCACAGTAAGCACACGCTCTCATCAAGTGCTCTCTAATTAGAATTCACTGATACTGTAGATTTCCAGGCAAGAGGAGAGAAGCTCGAAGGAAATCCTTAGATAGAATGAGAAGAATGTCTAATTAAGGTCTCATTCTTCTGTCTGATTGCATAGCACCCTCCTCTCCTCCTCATTCGTTCCAATTAAGAAACCTGTGCTGGCCTTTCTTTGGTCCACGTGGGCTGGGGGTTTAATCTAGCCAGCAATGGGGTGTGAGGAGACTGACAACAATGCTGGTGGAAGGTCTGCAGGGCAAAATGCGTGGGCAGGCAAAAGGAGCATCTATGTTTCCATGTGCGTGTCCGTGAGAGAGTGAGAAAAAGAAATAAATTAGAGGGCCTGTACATGCTGTGATTATCTTCTAGGAATGAGTCAGGTTGCATTCCACTCATGATCAGTGTGCATATGCAGAAATATCAGAACCACCTACTGAAACTATAGCAACCAAATCACAACTACAGTTGCTACCAACATCAGCATGACACAAACACACACGCACAATCGTGTACAGGCTTGTACATTGTCAAGACACAAGTCAACACAACTGGAAACCAGTTAACATGCCCACCCACCATAAACTACTAAGCAGCCAAATTTGCAGCTAGCAGGCAGCAGGAAGCATCAAATTAACTGAAGCAACAACCCTAAACAGTTAGGGTCTAATTTACTAAGATCCCATATACAAAGAAAAACTATGTTTGATAATGTTTCCATTATCCTAACCATTTTTTCTTTTACTATTTTATAAAAGTGTCAAAAGTCTTCACCTATGCTGAAAGTCACTCATAACAAAATGTTGATATTGATTTAAGCTTTAAACATTGGGATAATGTTTTATAGGTAAAAACATCACAATGTAATTGTATCCATTCAGTTAAATGCCCAATCCTTAGGTTATTATTATTATTTAGTATTATGATTATGATAATGATTATCTTCATTGAGTTTATTTCTACTTGGAGATCACACATTTTTTCCATTTTGCACACAATGACTTTACTTTTACTTTGGGTTGTAGGATCCCCCACACAGTTATGTTACACTTGCATGTTATTCTCTGATTCACTGCAGGTTCCCAGATTTACTAAATGTTTTACTAGACAATAGCAAGTGGGAGGAGGATTGTAAGCTGAAGCCCTCTGAGGGGCAACACAACATGTGTTAGCATAATTGAACTTAATTTTGCTTAATTTTCAAATGAGTAAAAATCAAGACCTTGGAGAAATTAATGAGACTCTACACATGCAATGCAGTAAAATAACCAGGACACTTTCTGTTTTCAATCACTGTGACATTTATTCATTGAGCGTGTGATCTGTCTGCAGTTGATTAAAGATACCACCTCTTTTATCATTCAAGAGCACCCTCACTGTTAGTGTCTTGTTATATCATTGCAATCCAATTGCTTCTTCCACTGATGAACATGCAAATCATCGTCACTTGATTGGGAAGACATTAAAGAATTTGATGACAGCCAGGCAGCAGTCATTCAAAAAGTGGGACTGATGTTATGATACGTGTCACTCAAATGGTATTTTAATGTCAAATATTAAGTAATAAGCATTAGTAATAAGTATTTCTGCTCAAATCAACAACTATTTTGATGAATTCATTTAACATTTTAACAACTTTTAATGTTTATTTAGAAAATTAGTCCACATTTTAACGCTTTTTAGACGTCTAATACTCCTCCAGCGCGATGGTATTATTTTAAAGCTCAGGGGGAACTCTCTCCTGCACCCAGCACCCACACACCCAGTCACAGCACCCAGCAAGCACCCAGTCAAGCAAAAAAATCAACTCATCTGTTACTTACAAGTCAATCACTAATGCCCATGCTCATTATTAGCCCATTTAGCTGCACCTGTGCCACGCTGATTCTAGCTCCTCATTCTTTTGCCAACACTCGGCCATTGCCAATGTTCAGACCCCATCCATAATGAATGTATGTTTTTGTAATGATAACAAATAATAGTTATTCCCATAACAATACACTGCTCTCACATTTATGCACTTAGAAGCTGCAGTGCTATCCAGCTCCATAATTCATGCTGAGTTATCTCTGCTGGTTTCCATGTAGCCAGAATCAGATCCTTTGTGCCAGGACTGTTAGAACATAGCATTTCTAGCCATTACAGAGGTGTAGTTCTGAAAATAATGCATGTGTGGAAATGAAAATGTTTGTCAGTCTCTCCATCCATCACTTGGGCCCTAATTGATATATTCAAATGATAATATGACAGATTGCCATAAAATTATAAGAATTATAGTCGTTCATGGTTTTCAGAGAATGACCCCTATTGACTTTGATGAGCCTCTGATTTGTTGTTTTGACACTTGCTGGATGAACATCAACATCAATGTTAATTTGCTCAGTACTTTAGTTTATGAACAAACCAAAGACAATCCCATCAGCTTTAGGTTTATGTTCTGGACACTATTGTATATGTTGAAACAAAGCCCTGTTCTCTAAACTGCATACATGTAACAGTAGAGAAACGGAATACAGCTACCTTTGTTGTGTTGTGACTGTGTTGTATAGCCCTTAGAAGCCTTAAATGGCTATCTGCTGCTTTTAGAAATGGACTTTAGATCCTTCTGCCAGTATAAAGCTCTTCATGGCCGGGCTCAGCAGTGTATAGCAAATGTGCTCTCAGTTTACAAACCAAATGCATCTCTCAGGTCTTATGGAGTCTACTGTTATATCTTTCATATCCCTGAAATGTATGCACACAAACGCATGGCACATTGATCTAAGTCTTACACCTGCACTATGCAATGTTGTGACCTTTTAATACATTTTAGAGTTCTCATAAAGATCTTTGATTGATTGTCTTAATTATTGCTCCTCTTGTTCATATTTCTGTTCATGTTTTATGAAAATGTTTTATTATTTGCTCTTTCATTTTCTTCCCTTTTTCATTTTCTCTGTTCCTTGTATGCTTTGCTATTTTTGTTTAAATGTTTTATTACCCTGTAAACTTTGAACTGCAGTTGTATGAATAAGTACAAACTCAAATTATCTTTGTTACAATCTGCAGCTGTTTCTTTCTTCCAATTACTTTTCATGCTTATGTGGCGTGCTGTGCTGAGGATGAATTTGGTTACAATAGATGTAAAGGAAGCAGTATATATATATGATCCCAATAATCCCAATGAAATTTAATTATAGTTTATGAATGTTATATCATCATTTGGTCCTTTTACCTCAATCCCTAAATGGCATTAAGTTAAGTTGTTGTCAGCATGTTAACTGCTCCACCACTTTGATAATTTTTTCAACAACTACTGAATTCATTTTAATTAAGTTACTTGTATCTCGTGTTTCCTATAATAGGATGAATTACTTACTGGCGATCCTCACTGACAGGTGATCTTCTGGCCTGTCATCTCATACTAATATACCATTCTTATTAGTGATGTAGCAGTAAGAGCTAAACAGACATTAACCTCTGCATGAACACATGCCAAACCAACAGCAGCACTGTAGTGTGTTAAATGTCACTGAAACAGGTCTCAGACATGTTTTAATGAGCACAGAAGATCACATTTGACAGTTGTCATCTCAGCAGCAAACATCTGGATTTATGTCTGTACATTTACCAAAGCGCCTGCATTTGCTGCCTTGTGACATTAGCGACATTACATTTATTTAATTTAAAAAATTTTAGACTTTTGTTTGTTAAAGCCATCAACTCACTGATCACACAACTTAAGTCAAAGACACACCTGCATGCATTTGCACATTCGCATTGTAGATGACAACATGACAATGAAGAAACAGCTTCACCTCCCAGTGCAATGACTATAAGAACAATGTTTAGCAACTTCTTGTGACACTATGTGTTACATTTTAATGTTCTGGGTGCACTTAGTAATCCTCAAATGGTTCCACCTGGTCTATTTTCTGCATACTCTACCTTTCTGTTCATACCTAAAGCCTTTATTTACTTCAACGAGTCTCAAATGCCCCAAAACATTCTAATTTAGCAAACATGCTGTATAATCTACAAAATGTATGGATCATATTACCTGGTTCTCTATGTCACTTAACAGCACAAGTAAATGAAGAGCAGAAAAACAACAGGTTATGTGAGTCTCAGACCGCAGCAGTTTGTACTTCCACAGTCTGTCTTTAGTCTCATCTCAGGTGTTTGTCTTTTTTCTTTCTTTTTTATGTAAAAAGTGTAGTGGACAAAAACAGCCTTTTGAAAAAGAACAGCAACTACAAAATATTACCTCCTCCTCCTCTTTTGGTGCCCCCTCCACTCTAAACGACTACCTACTACTTAAAATGTTCCTAGAGAACCAGAGGTTATACCTGCTAAACATCAGCATGTTTGCCTTCTGACCTTAATGTTTCACTCACAATATTAGAGAGCTGCCATGGTTTGTGGCAGGTTTTGTATGGCACTGATTTGTGGACTAATAGTCACAGGCTATGAGTTATTATTATTATTAACACTGTTTTTCTGTATAATATAATTTTGGTGTCCATCTAAACTTAAAGTGAGCCTCGAATCCACAACCTCTACTGTCTTTTTGTGGCCCTGGGAAAGGCTTGTTCATGTAAGCACATTTAGATCTGAAGTAAGATCATAAGAGTAACATTTATATGAATCTTGAACTGTGGCTTTGTGCTAAATTCAGCAGCTCTTATCTGCATAAGGAGCTTTATTTCTTTAGTAATCATATTATTAATATGTGATTATACTGTATCCCCTGGAATTTTCATTGTAAAAAGGCTAATAGTCTTTTAATTAGACCTAAAGGGGATTGGAGCAGTGCTTTTACATATTTCACTAGTGAGATGAATTATACAGCAATGCTGTATGGACTCATACGCCTGGCATTACATAACCACGTGCCAATTATTCAGGTCTTTAACTGAGCTGTGAACTCACAGCTTTGCCTTTCACACATAATATCAAGAACAGAAAAAAAGAGTGTACATCCAGCCACAGAGAGAATACAGAAAGTGCTCTCCACTTGACAGGCTCATCACACTCTGCCAGTAGCACAATACCAAGCCCAGGTCACTGTAAACCACCAGGTCATTTGCAAGAGAAGGCTGGCTGGCCCAATTTTTTTTAAATTTTTATCTATGGGTTTATTCTTTGTGTTGGTAGCACTGTTCATTTCCGATCTCAGAAGCCAAGACAGGCCTTGGCACAGATGATACTGGAGCAATGCTGTTGTCTTGGTAACAAAGCCTAATGACAAGACTTGATATGATCCTCTGAGTTAGAACAAAGCTGCAGTCTGCTGGGCATTGTGAGACAGTAGGTAGACAAGATCCGATTTGATTTGATTTGTGTGTGTGTGTGTGTGTGTGTGTGTGTACCTGCCTGGGTGTACAGTTTCTCAGGGCAAGGGCTCAGATTTGAAAAGTTAATTCAAATAACATTATCTAGCTGGTAGACATGGTAAACAGACTCTGTGTTTCAAGGCCATAATTATGAACATTGTGTGTAGCGGTCGCAGGCGTGCAGGAGCCTATTCTAGCTTTTATCCAGACTAGAGGCAGAGTACACCCTGGACAGGTCACCAGTCCATCACAGGGCCACAAATAGACAAAGATAACCATTAATGTGACATCGTAGCCACAAAGATATTTAAATAGTTCATGCTTTGCTGAGAAAAATCAATTACATCCTCGTACCTTACAGTCATATTATATAAGTGTTTTAATGTCAAGAGAGACCATAAAAGACTCTGCATTTTACCCACTGGAGGTGTTTTATTGTTCCACTTCAGAGGAATGAATCTTCTGCTAATCTGAGATGTCAAGACAACAGCTTTTATTTTCCTTATACTCTAAGACTTTTTTCCAACTATTCTTCTTTACACATTCATAAGTATCTTGAACGTGTCGGTTCACAAACTACAGTTCATGTCAACAAAGTGTGGCCAAGGGATTATTTTGCAACACAGCAGAATATACAGTAAGAGTATTAGCATAATTTCCTTCTGGAAGCACAAATGGATGAAGAGAGAATTGTATTCATATAAAAAATCTTGTGTATCATCAGTCCACTTCAAGATGATTTACTAATAGATAAAG
Organism: Helostoma temminkii; assembly: GCA_900302695.1. Lineage (NCBI taxonomy): Eukaryota > Metazoa > Chordata > Actinopteri > Anabantiformes > Helostomatidae > Helostoma > Helostoma temminkii. Next base: position 36,496 of record OMLM01008894.1, on the reverse strand, counting down.
AGGAGCAATCAACACAGGAAATGATCTCCAGTAAGTTTACAGTAAGTGATGCCGTCAAACATATAATTATTTGATGGATCAGCAGTTTCTGATGTGTGTGGCTGCAAATCTGTATTTCAGTTTAACTTGAGCCATTACATTTCAACCTTCAATGTGTAATGTGCAAAAGTTCTGTTGTGTCCAAGGTTAAGCAGTTTGCCTCTGAACCTCTGAGTCACTTTGATAAAGAAAAGATAAACCCCAGCTTTCTCAAGGAAGCAAACCACGGTCACTTACTGCCCCATTCATGGGCTCAGTGTAATCATCATCATGTGACAGGAAGCTACAGTGAAGTCATTACCGGCAGTGATAGAACAATGAGGACACAGTTGGCCCGAAAGCACCATGTCTGAAATAGCACACATCCTGTCAGCCCCTCATTCCCTCCAGCGTGTCTCCCTAAGCTTCCCACTCCTTGCCTCAGCCAGTACTTTGCACCACAATCAGGAACACAACCATGTTTTTTTGTTGTTTTTTTTTATTTGTTCCTCCAATGCATCTGAACTTGCTGCTGCAGAAAATAACAGGTTCCAAGTTGGTGAGCAAATGGAGACAATCTCAACCTCAGAGTGTTTGTCTCTGCAAAACAGCAGGACAAGTCGAAAGGTGAAACAGAGGGTCAGTGCTGCAATCACTGTGGCACCTTTGACATCACTGCCAAACAGCACACACTCACCCTCACCCAACCTTTCCCTCCTTCACTCAGTCTAGTGTGAAATATAATGAGGCACACAGAAATCAACACAAATATAAATTCACAAAAAAAAAATGAATGATTGACACACACCTGCATTCTCCAATGCCTCATTTTTGCTTGCTCTGCCTAGTTATGGATGGGGTATGCAAACAGGCTGTAAACAAACTCTGAAAGAACTGCTGTGGAGGGGAGACAGTGAGCGGGCCTTAATGAAGACCCACAGAGTGGAAGGTGTGGCTCTGGTCTCGACAGGGGTTTCTTCTCCGCCAACAAGACCCCAGGAGTTAATGCGATCCGACAGAGGCAGACGGAGAGGAGATCGTTCGCCGTCTTTGCTCCTTCCAGCGACTTAATTTATGCAGCAGCTTGCAGTGCCTCTGAGCTTGAATAGCAGCTGCCACAAGAATTTGAATTTGTTAGTTGGGGAATAGTTTTCAGAGTTTGAAATCATGGCATTGTGGTTGCTTGTGAGTGTGTGCAGCTCTCTGCATGTGTGCAGAGGGCTCTGCTCCAATAAATACAGCCAGAGGACTTCAATTTAAGGTGCAGTGACGTGTCTATTCCCTCATCTCGTCACTGAGATGGGACATAATTTCTCTGTGTGCTTGGGAGAGAGAGAGTAATGCTAACGTCTCACCTTGCTTGCGGAGGCTTCAACCGACACCCCAGAGAAATAAGAGCAACTGCCTATGTTACACATTTCAGCTGTTACTCTGTGCTCACTCCTTTCCATCTCACAGCGAGAACTGTTCAGTGTGGCATCATTTCATCCTCCTCCTCTCGCTTTCTGCCTACTTATCTTATTTCTCCCTCTTCTCAGGAAGCAATTTGAAGCTTAAGATGCTCGGTTAAGGGCTACGATGGCGCAGTCTGCTTTGATATGCTGCTTTGCCTTATGAGCTGTCAAGACATATGGACAACAGTGGGATGGGATGGGGGGTGGGGGTGCAAGAGAGAAGAAGCACGAGCTTGATTTGGTAGAGTGAAATGGGGGGGAAAAAAGCTGAGCTAAGTGGCATCCTTCCCAGCGAGTCGGTATTGAGATACACTAATTAACGAAGCCATAATTAGAGTTAGGCCTGACACACACAAAAAAGGCTTCTATCCCTCTTTTTCCTTCACTCCTCCATCCCCCACATCCATTTTGGGTGAATTTGCACTCATCCATGTCTACGTGATTGTCTTTTCATATTTTCAGCAGAAATCCACTGCACTACAGTAGTTTTATTTGATGTGAAGTACAAACTAATGGAAATAAGAACAGCACACCTTATCTAGGCCAGAGAATATCCTTTCTAGCCAACACTGCCTCGATTTCCCATTACTCATCTCCATTCTCTGAGTTGAGATTGTTCTCATGTAAAGAATCACCACAATTTCAAACTTGACTAATGATAGCAGAGACAACTCTACCAGCTGCGGTGCCTGAGGAGGACAAAGCTAAGGTGAATAATGTTATTCCACTGTCACTCGTGCTTGCATCTAATCATCAGTCACACTGCCTCATAAACATGGAGTGTTCACACAAAAGATGCCATGTGTTTGTTCTAAATTACATTGTGCTTCTCTATCATTCATCAAGTCTATCTCGTATATAAAGGCCACTGTACGTAGTAACACACAAAAAAGAAGGGTGTCCGAGTTTCGTGCTGTCAAAATGTCCTGCAGCTATGTCCTTGCTTGGATTGCATTTCTGGAGATGGGGAGAGGAGGGCAAATGGCATTGAGTTTCAAAGTACCGCTTGTTTAAATGAATTCCCTGCTCCTCTCATGTTGAGGGGAGGGTGAGCATCAAAGCGTCGTGGCACTGACAGCGAGATTATGTTGGTGTGCGTTTCTACAGATGAGTGTGTTTTATATGTGTGCACGTGGCTGTGCAGCTGCGTGGCGGCAGACCTTAGCTGAACAGTACTTGAAATGAGAAGCGGCAGGGCCACAGGGGTGCCTCTTTGTGTGTTTTCATTTTGCATCTCTTTGTGGCCATTTTGTGTCTCTTTCTGTCTGGATGTCTTTCTTTTATGTAGGAGGTGAGGAGGGCCTTTTGCATGTCTGTGTCCATGGATACACCGTCTATGGTGCTGATATTAATTCACAGGAGAATATAAATGCTGTTTATTTAGCATGCATGGGAGAAAGTGGCTTAGTTGTTAGGGCAGTTGTCTGCAAATCTCAGGGTTGATGGTTCAACTCCCAGTTTCCCTGCAACCACCGACATCTTAAATGTGGCTGCCTGTCCACAAGCATTTCCCCCAGTAAAATATCAATTCATCTGTTACGCTGAATAATCTAAGTATAATATGAGTAAAAAATAACTATAATAATACAAATATTTAAAAACCATCCCTGGAAATATTTGGACCAGCAAACTCTCACTGACCAGTAAATGATCAAATGAAAAGGGGTCATGTTGTTATTTTGCATTATAAATTCACCAGCGTACTGTGCATCACGGTGCATAATGTGGGGTGTAATTTAAATGCAAAGTACAAACATTCACCCCTCCCTCCCTCTATGCTTCTCACATACACATAAACAAACAGAGCACCATGGATAACACAAATCATTGGTGTGCATGTGCTGCAGCATTAAGACAGAGACTAGCTTTGTTGTCGACCGAGCCAGTTGCTCCACCTCCTCCTTGTATCAGCACATCTTCTGCTCTTAATGCTTAGGGCATGGGGCAGGGAGGAGCAAAGAGATGAGTGTGTGCTGCTGTGTTTGGTTCCTTTGTGGTTCATATCCCAGACCTTGGAAATCTCTAGTGTGTGTGATCATGCATCAGGAGTCATATGAAAAACTACATCCTGCACACTTTCTGGACATTAGCTGTCAAGATACGAACCTTCAAGCTCAGCACATAGAGAGAGGAAGGAGAAAACAATGCAGCTGCTTACCAAATTACATAGAATAATGAGAGACAGGTGGAGTTGTTGCTAATGTGAATATACTGTATGTGTGTGTGTGTGTGTGTGTGTGTGTGTGTGTGTGTGTGTGTGTGTGTGTGTGGGTGTGGGTGTGTGATTGTGTTTGGAGGACAGGGGTCTGGAAGATGACTATTAGTTTAGTTAGGTACTTTGGGACTGCTGATGTGGCCCCTATGAGTGACAGCAGAGCTACCAGCTCACTACTTGGTCAGCTGGGCTCTGCTACAGCACGGCAATGCCACCCTGTGGAGACTGAGTAAAGTGCAGCCAAAAGATGGAAGGATGCTGACCCTGCACCAGGTTCAGATGCAGCCTAAGCAGTGGGATAGTGATAGACGGGAGATTGTATTTCAGCCCCCAGACCACATGCTACTATGAAACAAATAAATTCATATAAACATTTCTATGTCTTAGATGGGTTCCCTGAGGACTTCCCTCTGCATTTATTCAACAGGTTGAGAGATGGGACATGTCTAGCCTTTACTGTAGAAATACACATCCTGCACCAGAAGTTATATTCTTTCAATCCGTTTAGGAGTCTGCACATAAAATGTGAGTGATATCATATTATCAATCAATTATCTGTGACCTGTTAAGTGTTTGGCAAAGCTGTTCTTTACAGAATAATCTCAAAGGTCCATTATCTCTAAAATCCTCTATGCCCCTGATATTAGTATTCTTAGAGAGACATTCTCACTAAGAGCCAATTCCCCGATGCCCATGGCCTCCTGCTAAGACACTGTTACCAACACTTACAGTAGATGGCGACAGATGTCTGAGGCAGGGGTGATAAGAGCCTCTCAACAGAGGTCTGTTTGAGGAATGCAGTCAGGACCTGTCACTCCTTCTACTTTGGGAGTGTTATATGGTCAGAGTAAGGATAAAAGCACATTGGGCCCAGCACATTTCAGTGCTGCCATGTTTGATGGCCAGAAACTTCAAAAACCGGTGGCTGAGCAGTAAGGTAGTTAGCATTAAGGTCAAGGCAAAGTATCAGTTGTTGTAAGTTTAAGCTCTTGACTATACACCTTCTACTAAATTAAACTGTGCTACAAATACTGTTTTCATACCCTGCTGACTATAGTTTGATTGCTCAGGACTGGGTTGAAACAGTGTGAAAGAAGTTGCACTTGCTATCATTCTTTGACTATAGCACAAAAATCGATTTACAAAATCCAACTCTGACAATTCAAACCCAGAAAGGTTCCTTAGGGTTAAAATCTATCAGTGTAATTTAGCTGCATTGTCACTTGGCCCATCATATCTGAATCATTACAGCATTTTCTCTAAATCCTCTATGAGAAGGGCAGTTAGTGTCTTTAGAAGCACTTTGGAAGAAAGGTTGGTGCATCCAAAGCTTGTAAAAAATGAGTTACACACTTTTATATGTTTTTTATTAAGAATGCTTTTGCTTGGGCTGCAGGGTTTTTAAACTTACTAGATATTTCAATCATAAATGTTTAATGTGTTGTTTTATACTAACTTTCCGATCTAAACACTATGAGAGATGGTTGGTAGAACTTTCCCCTTTGATACCAGTGGTTTCAAAAATCTTGAAGATGCAAAATTCCAAACACAGACAAACACACACGCAGACAGACAGATAAATATATAGACAGACAGATAGATTATGAAAGAGAGATGCTGCTCATGGTAGCTACTTTCAGTTGCTGCTTGCTTGTGGGTCTCTCTGCCTTCAGTTTTTTTCTTCAGTTACTGAAAAGCTGCTCTAATGGGCAGAGATCAGGTGACTGACCTGGCCATTGAAGAATTATCCATTTCTTTGCCTTCAACAAGTTTTGTAGCATTTGGCTGAATGTGATCAGAGAGCATAATCCTATACACATCAGAATTTATCTTGCTACTTCTGTCAGCTCACATCATCAATAGACACCAGTAAACCTGTTCCATTGGCTGCCATACATGCATTACATGCATACATTTTCTGTGGATGTGCCAAATGTTAAGGTATGATGATGATCTTAATAAAAGTTCAAATGCTCAGCTCTCGGTTAAACGTGTTAATTCATTTTATGGGAATGAAAAAGTAAACCAATATAAACAAAACTCCACGTTATTACCACAGATAAATGTGAAATTCACTGGCTACACTTCATTAACTTACCTGCACAGACTGAGTACGCTGGATGAAGCCTTTATATTTCTATATTCCTTTGTGTGTGGTAGGAGTGGGTAGAGTGTGGTTATGGGTGGTGTTGGGCATCAATCGCCAGCGTTGTCATGTTTAAATCACAGAGTGACGCATTAACAGAGGAGCATACTGTATTTGAAAAGAACCAGTGTTTGTGGACAAGATGACAACTCGCTTTCTGGAGCTGTCAGTCCAAAAAATGACGGCACTGATGTCTGGCACTGCAGTATTCATGCAGGGAAGAATTTGCATAATACAGTGTTATGGCAGACAAATGACACTCTGGGAAGAAAAATGAACAATGCACAGCCAGTGTGACTGTCAAATAAACAAAGTAACAATCAACTCGGTGTCAACCAGTGTGTTAACACCACAATCTATCTATCTATCTATCTATCTATCTATCTATCTATCTATCTATCTATCTATCTATCTATCTATCTATCTATCTGCTACCAATGTAAAATCCAGGGAGATCCCAATGCAGTTCCAGGAGGTCATCATTAGGCTAAAAAAGCAACCTAAATCTATACGAGAGACAGCAAAAATGTTATGTGTGGTCAAATCAACAGTCTGGTATATTCTTAAAAGAAAGAAAGATTTGAGAGTGGAACTACATTAAAAGGCCCAGAAAATCTTTTCCTTGGTGAAGAAAAACCCTTTCACAACATCATTGTCAAGAGACACCGTCATGAATGTAAATACAGTGCGAGAATGACACTTGTGATCAATCCCTCTGCTCTGTTCAGCCCTCCAGGTATTAACAGTGCATGGACCAGGGGGACACTGTAGGTGAACTAAGCTATTTCATAGATGATAAATATGTGAACCACGCTTGTGCTCACATTTGAGCATGTCTTTAAAAAGAAGGGACCACTGTGTAGACCTCCGTGATCATGCTTCACAGACAGTGTGCCCTGGTGCCAGAACATGAGTGGAGCACGAGTGGGAGGGTTTTACAATGACATAGCATAGCCATCATCTCGTCTAGGGCTCCATCCTTGGCAGGGCTGACCCTCTTCCTAACAGCTGCACTCAGACCAATGTGCCTTAAGGGCAGCAAGTTAATTTTTTATGCTTGAATATTTTTCTGATACACATAGTCCACACACACACACACAAACACACACACACACACACACACACACACACACACAGAAAATATCCCTATATGAGAGATAACGTTAACGCCACTCCTCTTCCTAGGTTGTGTTTCATGCTTTATGACACTCCCATTGCACGCTGACCCACATGTATGGGTCAGCTATAGTGTTCATTCTCGTACACTTGAGGTCTTTGAAAAAGGAATTAAACTATTTCTGAAAGCACATTGGTTTTATCAGGATACCCTTATTTCCTCTTAACCCCTCCACTTTGAAGATGAACTCTTAATTCACTGGAATAAATACATAGATTAAGCATGTGTGTGTCTATGTGTGTCTTTATGTTGGGTGGGAGAGGTGGCCCCTGGGGGCCCCTTGGTACCAGGTGCAGTCTGATATATTGGCTGCTCATCTTATCAGTGAGGCCCCCCATCTACTGTCATTTTTACTGCTTCCTCTCCCCTCTCGTGGTGGCAATTTTCCAATCTTGCCGCGTTTCGTAACCAGAATGTGTCTTGTAGCCATCACTGCTGCTTGACGGTTTTTAGCTAGTGCTTTTTTCAGTCATAAATCCAGGTTGAAATACTGTATCTACCTGTCCTATGGTTAGATAGGAGACATTTGGCTCTAGATGACCGCACATGCTCCTATATATCCCCTTGTTGTAAAACATAAGATTGGGTATCGTGCTTCTCCAGGTGAGGGATAAAGAGGCTTTGGCAATGTTACTGCATATGGGGTCATTTGAAGACAAATGGCACTTGTTGGAGATAGAGGGTTTTATTATATATTGTATTATTTGCTGGAAGGGTACCCAGTATGATCATTTACTGCAAGTATTTAAACAATTACATTGGTTAATTACATTTCATTGACAATCATTGAAACTTTGTTTTCCCCTTTTTGTTCCTTGAACACTAGCATTATAACCAGTTAACACTAAGTTGATCATGTATGACACAGATTTCATAGTAAAGGCAAATCACCAGACTGATGCAGCACAATAACAATCTCACTCATTGTATGATTATACATCAATTTTGGTTATTGTATTGGACATACCATACACATTTGAATTTTAGTTTACTTGTATATTGCTCCTGGTGTATGTGGCATTACATACCTGTGACCTTGATGACCTCTCATATAAATTTTATCAAACGTAATCACACACCTACCCATCTTTAATTTCACACTTCTGCTGACCTCTTTAGCCCTCTTCCTTGTAGTAGCCCTTTACATGGCCATGGGTCACACATACAGCTCTTTTATTCCCTGGGGGGAGG
>OMLM01008894.1:0-28275 GCA_900302695.1 Helostoma temminkii | reverse complement strand
ACTAAGGTTTTTTAAATTTTAACATTTAGAACCTAATAATAATTAGATATTCAGTTACCCGTTACTATGACCACTATATACATATATATATATACACACACACACACACACACACACACACACACACACACACACACACACACACACACACACACACACACACATACATCCACATCCACTTTGACCAGTGTAACTTGGCTGTTTGATACAAGTGCCTCCTGACCCACCCTGACCTCTCTCTTGTACACACAGCCAGATTGCTTTGTGAAATAAAGCTGTCAGTTCCAGGACCCAAATAAAAAATAACCCTCCCACCCCCTCACTACTCCATGCCCCTGCCACCACTGAAATATAGATTAGTTTTTTTGATCTTAATTCAAGTTTTGACAAGATATGAGAAGCTATGTGTGGGTTGGAATGGGCTGAAGAATTAATTGGTCATGCATTTCACAATCGGACAGTCAAACATTAATTTTTTTGTTATTGGCAAATGCAAAACACAGCTATGGAGTAGTTGCATGTTATGCTTGTTTGATAAAGGTCTATAAATGAAACACCATTTATTTTCCTTCTTGAGAGCTATGGTTGGAGTGGCTTATTGAAGTATGTGTGTGTTTCTTGTGCATCGAAGCTGGACAATACACAAACACTGCCAAAATAGCAGTTCCACCAGTCTGTTTGAGAGCTGTACAAACAAATGGGTTTTTGGTGATTACTATTTAGGTTGGTTTGGCTGTAAGATGTAAGATCTCTGAGTTAAATCCACGAGCAAATGCTCATGTTTGATGCTTGAACTGTGGGAATAATTCGATACACAATAAAGTAATCTACAGGCGATATTATCATATTTTTTATTGTTTATTACTAATTGTGACTTTGTAATGATAATCTGGTTTGGTAATTTTTTTTTGTTAAAAAAAGCAGTAGAAATATAAAAAGCCACTATTAAATCTCGTGATTGCAAAGGATTTCTTCACTTCACAATATTTTCAGTTTTCTGCTGGTAATTATTTTTTTGTGTATTATGGATACATTTTCAATCACTAATTCTAAGTCCATATTAAAAGTATATATACACTGGAATAGAGCTAGAGTAGAACTACATAATTAGGCTGTTGCTTCTAATAAAAATGTTTATTATTAACAGATTAGTAACAGCAAGCACTATGTTGCTCATACTAGTAACAAATTAGTAACAAACCAGGAAGTGTGGATGAACTTCAAATGTTACAACATGATCACTGAATGTGTGTTCCTTTAAAAGGTGTAAAACTCTGCAGTTTTCTCCTGCATCTTAAGTTACCTTCCAATTTCTTACAGAACTGTGCCAGTTCTCGGCCGTCTAGCTCAGTTGCCAGCTCATTTCGTGCCAGTTTCCCACCTGGAGTTACTCCAAGCCAGGAGGAGGAAACCACCACCTCTTGCACTGGTAGTAACATGCCAGTCCTGGAAGAGGAGGAAGAGAGGGCCAGAGGTGAGTTGTCAGACCAGTTCCACACACATTTACACCATGTTTCAGCATTTACACCGAGTGCATAATATAATTAGGCATGAATACAGTACCATCTCAGAGGCCCATATCCTGTATCCTTATTGCAATAAAAAAAAAAATCAAAAACTGAAATATATTGTTTATGAAAGTGCTCAGACCTTTAGCTGTTGCACTCTAAAACTGAGCCTGATATACTAAAGGTTTGCATGTATAAAAACATGTGCAACCTTGATATCACCTACAAAAACATCACAAGCTGATCTACTAAGGCTGCACACTGCACACACGTTGCGTCTTTCAAATGAGCAAAATAGCAAAATAGCAAAATCCAAGTTTGGTAATTTTGAAAGTGATCACCAGTTTCTTCCCCTGTATTGTACTCGGATGTGTCTCCCATGTACAGTACATTGGAGGAGAAGCTGCAATTATAAAAAAGAGAAAATGTTGTACATTGTGTGATTTAGATTAGTGTACAGAATCTGACAGGAAGCAATGTCCAGCAATGAGACTTACCCAAGAAGATTTCAGGCTGTAATTGCTGCCAAGAGGTTTCGACAAATGACAAATTAAGCATCTGAATCATTTTGTAAATGACAGATATTTTATAATATATTTGCAAACATCTCATCTCAACAAAGCCCTTATCTAAATGTTGGGATCTTTGATCATGGCCGCATGAGTATTAACTATTGATGGAGGCCATGGCATCTAATTTATTTTTCCCACACATTCCTTCCCAGTTCATTATAGGTTGATCCAGCTTTGGAACTGAATAGCAAGTCACAATATTGCTTGCTAATTTGATTGCTACGCTAGCCTTGCTACTCACAACCTGCAAAGAAACAAAAAGCACAACCTGCAATCCACAACCACAACCAACCAATCACTTAAAAAGAACAAGGAAGGCCATCCATTGTGTTATAATTTTTTTTCAAAATTGGAATAAAAGATGACATCTGAATATATAGAAATAGCTGAAAAATTAGAGGCGTGTGTACCTTTGTTTTAATGTACCCATGTCTTTTGACTAGGGCAGCACCTGTAACCTTGCTTTTTGAAATATTTACTTCAGAAGTGGTTGTTTTCCCTGTGAAGGTTTTTAATTTTCACTGTAGAGCCTCAAATGCAGCTAAGGCTTTTTACTGATAAATTCAATTGTTGACAGCTCATGTGTACTTTGTGTGTATGTGGTTTACAGACTAGGTGAGCTGACCAAATTCACCCAAGATTATTGAAGATTAGTCTCAATGACTCCTATCTCCCATTAACAACTTAGCCAAACCTAATGTAGTTTAATGTAGTTTCATAGCATCATATGGAAGTTGTTTTGTTTAATCTGCCTTGCCTATATTATATCACTACAATCCCAGGTTTTAGAGGAGCATAGGGACACAGGCCTTTACAAAGTACAAAAAATGGATGTGATTAAAGGTAGGTGGACCAAGAAGTGGGATATATTAAGCAGCAAGTGAAAAATCAGTTTGAGGTTGATTGTCAAACACCAGGGTCTGAGCAACTTTGAGAGCCAAATTGTGATCGCTAGATAACTGGGTTAGAGCATCTCCAAAACAGCGGGGTCTTGTGGGGTGTTTCCAGTATGCAGTGGGCCGTACCTACTAAAAGTGGTCCAAGGAGGGACAACTGGTTATAAGGTCATGGGCACCCAGTGTGCGTTGATGAACTACGGTCGCACAAATTCCTGAAAAATGTAATGCTGACTAAGATTGACAGGTTCAGAAAACACAATACTTCACGGCTTGCAGCATATGGGGCTGCATAGTTGCAGATAAGACAGAATGCCAATCCTGAACCCTGTCCATTGCGACAAGCACATACTATAGGCATGAGCATCAGAAGTGGAACATAGAAGGAAAGAAAGTAACTTGGTTTAATGAATCATGTTTTCTTTTACATCATACATACATTTTACATATTGTGCATGCCTCAATGGGTGAGAATTGTTTTGAAGGCAGAAAGTGACCTACACTATATTAGGCAGGAGATTTCAATGTTGTGACACAAGGATAAATAGACAGACATACATATCTATAAGGCATTTCCATGAGGCACTCTGAAATATAAAACACAGAGGTCTGCTGGGTGAAATAAGACATCAGAAATCTCCTAAACTTTAACACTAACCAGATGCCCGACCCATTATGCACTCAGCCGTTATTTCTGGAAAAGATTGGAGATACTGTACCAGTTTCAGAGAGGGGAAAGAGAGAGGGAAAGGTTTTATTCTGTAGTTTGAAGCCAGTTGTAGCGTCAGTTGTATTGCTGTATTTAAAGTGTTAAAAGATTTTTATTTATTTACTTGGAGTTTTTGACTGTATTTGCAGAAGTGATAAACATGGAGAAAACAAATACAGAAAAATTAAAAGCTGTACAAAAACATGTCTGCTTAAATGGCAACTCTACAAAATTGTAATTATACTGAGAAAAACAACAGGCAAACAGTGCATAGGTTATGTAGATCCCTGAGATATATTGTCATGAGGATATTTAAAGAAAAACCAGACTAGTATATCTACAGTCTTCTTCTTCAGTCTTATTTCTGTTATGGACAATAAGATAGAAACCAAATAGAATAGACTCAATATGACATAACACAGTATCTTCATCTGGTAAATATTGTGTGGGTAATGGTTTATGACTCTTGCAATAATGATATTCACAGTTGAATAGTACATGTGCTTTGTGTTATTGCTCATTGTTACCACTCTGTGAACCTCTTTGACTGTGATTTACAGTGTTTCGTTTGCAGGTGATTTGCATGGTCCCTGACACGATTACTGTCTCTTTCATTCACCCAGCGTGCAGTTGTTAAATCAGTCCCTACGTCACATGTACATGACTGAGCTGCAATGGCAACCTGACAAATCAGACTCGCCAGCACAAATAATGCTTTTGATGTAACACAACTGCATAAATGATTCTTAGATTATATTTTTCAGCCCATTTGCTGCCCCTCCAATCTGTTCCAGACTCAATGCTACAACATGCAAATGCAGTCGTCTCCTTGTGATTGATTGTTGGAACTGCTTTGGCGGCCAAGTGCACGTAGAGTACAGACAAATGCGACTGTATGCAATCATCATCATTACTACTTCAACTAACATTACTATACTCTTTTACTGATTGAGAGGTGACTGAAGATTTGCGTACATTAGAATTTTTTTTTTTGTCTTTTGTGTATTTTTATGCATATATACACAATACACATAATCTCAGCACTTATGTCTTGTTGCTTTACCAGTTCCTCTTGAAAATAAAGGGACAGTATATGCTTTATTATTAACATGGTGACAGAACAGTCATAGATTGTCACTTTTGATCAAACACGGCATCTCTAAAGTAACGTAAATCATGCCAGGACCCTAATAAGCCTGACGAGTCTTGGTTTTTGGCAAGTGGTGGCATTAAAATGATAATCTCTTAAATTTGGGCTGTATACTCAACATAAGGTACAATATGTCTTCTCACCATAAAGCACAAGCAGCAAACAGACAGATGGGACCCATTTCTGTGATTTTTTCTGTGATAGTGGTATCTTGCATGTACAAGGTCAACCTCCTCTTGGAAGGTGGGGGTTGTGTGCGTGGGTGGGGGGGTGGAGCGGAGGTCGGCTTTTGATACCTTGATGCCTTTTCCGTCTTTTTGTTTACTCAAGCTGGTTGGTACAAATGTCCAAGGTAGACAGTGGTTTATGTGGAACGTACATGGAGAAGAATACGAACAAAGTACAGCACATATTTGCTGTGAGCACAAGAGAAGGACAAGTGCATTATGCTTGAATAAAAGAAGAATGGAGGGAGGGGGGTGGAACCAAAAGGGTAAGGGTTTAGTGGGTGTTTGTGTATGAGTGTTGCAGTCCTGATGAGGTGACCCCTGCACAATGGTTGAGTTGAAGGTTGTCAACCCTTTTAGGCAGGAATAATATGCTAGGTCATCAGTGTTGCTTCACGTCATCTTCTTGCTTTGTTAAAGTCTCTGTCTCAGTGAGCATAGACAGCCAAGCTGTTATCTTTATTTTATTGTATATGTTTTGAGATTTCTTGTGTGGTCTTTTTTTTAATTTCAGTGTCTTCACTGTAGGTATGGTTGTAACTTTAATTAAAATTCGGTATAGTGTGCCCTGCTGATTCGTGTTACATTTGTGTCATTATGTTAAAATGTTGGTGACACCTGTAGTCATTTATATGCTTCCTATTGTGTGATTTAAAAAAAAAAAGGACCTACAGGTCAACAATAAACAGATCGATTGATCACTTGGTCATTTGCTGGTCTGTTCCCAGTTTTTATCATCTGTTTACCAGGTGACTGTAATGAAGAAAAAATCAGTGTTGTTCAGTATCAAGCAGTCTTCACAAGTTCATCAAAGCAAACCTGATTTCTGGTGTCATTTTAAGTTTATGAAACCCAACTTGTAGGAACCATATGCCTGCACTTTGCTGACATCTGACACCCCATTCCCCTTCCTCTTTTCCTGACATGTGTTCCTTAGCATCCCTCACAATTAGGGGCCTTGTAGATATAGTAGCGTGGCAGTCTATTGCAGGCATCTCCTGAAGATTACACACAGATCTTTTTCTGACACTACTTTGGGGTTGAGTCCTCCTTGCCTCCTTCCACCCGTACACCATCACCTGTCATGCATGTTTAACCAAGTTCACTGACATGCAACAGGATCTCCATCTACAAAAATACAAAGAAGAAGAAATATTCCCTAGTGGAATGACAGCATATTTTCAGTATATATCTCATCTCAGAGCTTGCTGCTTGAGTCAGCCTTTCTATTTGGAAGTACATGCCTCTGGACAGTACAGGGATATACAGTACTGATATACATACAGTATCTGACTGTACTTAATGTTAAGGGAAAGTAATACTGTTTTGGGAATAATTATTAGTACTCTCAGATTTATGAACAACAAAAAACTAGGCTCAGTTACCAAATTGATAGATGAATAAAATGTTGACATAGTAGGTGAAACTATTTTGATAAAACTCATGCATTTTGATTTCAAACTGAAACGTAGCTGGACTGTACATGACTATATATGAATGTGTTGTTGAATCTGTATGTGTTGCCTTGTGTGTTAGTGGCAGATGCCTTTGTAAATCATTGCAATTTGTAATTGTAATATGTTTCACTTCTAAAACAAATCCCGGTAATACTGTATGTATGAAGTAGTATCCTTTAATTGTAGTATCCTTTAATTGGTCCAACATATTGGTCCAGACATATTTCAAGTATCTGTGTTGTCTGAAGTTTGTTTTAAACCTTGCGTCTGTGAACTGTGAACTGTTTTACTGGTCAGTTTAAAAACAGAAGTTGAAATGTGCTTGCCTAACATGTCTTGAATAATGATTCATAATGATTCATGTCATTTTTCTTCCATAGTCTGATTGTGGTATAAAACTGTTTTCTATTATTTTAATCTGGCGCAACAGGTCACTTGTATTTAGAGACATGAAACATGCTTTAGGAAGAATAAGAAGAATAATTTGTTGCTGTGCGGATTGACATCACATTGATAATTACCAGCAGAGTCACAGATACTGGAGGCAAGGTGAGTGTGTTGGTGTGACAGAGGTAGTTGGCCTCTGAGCAGCTGCTTGTGTTCAGCGTCTCACTGATGCAAAGTGATGTGTACTTATTCTACATCTGCTCTAACCAAACAGAGATCAAAAATTCATCCAAGTCCTAAAAATCACTTCTTCAAAGCCTGTCTTCCCCTACCCTTTCTCAGCTCAAATTAAATGTCATGAATTTCCCCAGCACTTTTTTATATTTTAAAGTGGTTTACAAATAAGTGAATATGACGTGTGTGTATGAGCATAGGTTGAGATTTTACTTGTTGGCTTGGATGTTTAGAGGACGTATGGCCCTGAAATTGGCTTTTGTCATGTAGGTTGAGGCTTTGATGACTTGATTGTAGCCCCACAGTGTAAATACCACACTACCATACTGTGGTCAAAATATCCTATCTGTTTGCCACATATTTACATTCCTCTTTCTCTCCCATTTGGTTTCTCTCACTTACTCTTGGATCTGATTTGTTAAATTGTTCTGTCACAATCTTTGCTTTCTTCTGCCATTTCGCTTTTCTTACAGCACCTCTATTGTCACTGTTTATGAAAGATACTTGTAATATTGTTTGCTGCATTAAGTGTCATGACTGTAAATGACAGGATTGAACTGTCATTTACAGCACTGCTATTTCTCAATGTTGTGAAATCATTCTTAGATCATTTAAAACACTTAAACAACTGAATTTGCTGCACTCACAGTACATTCTGGCATTTCATATTCATCACACCCAATGAAACAAATCTAAAGATGAAATATTGAACCCATTTGGTTGTTCTTAAGTGGCTTTAAGCATAATAGTTTATACATATTCAACCAACTGCCACAAAGCGTACAGAGCTTCTCAAATTTATTTTCTGTATCTGTTCTGCATAACAGCTCCATGGTATCATGCACAGGCAAAAGCCTGGTGAAGGGAATCTATTCATAATTCAAAGAAACAACACGGCACATGCTGTGGCATTGTCAGATATAACAAATTGAGGAAGAAAAGAGTTGAATTTGTATCTGCTTACAGAGGTTGACTGCATTATACATACTGCAGGTGCCGCTGAGAGCGTGGTAATAGGATATATGATGGATGGCCAAGCCGCATGGGCTCCCATTCCTCTCGGTTATTCATCTATTTATCTGCTTATTTATTTATTCCTTCACCCAGAGAGACCCTCACAGCAGGATTTGCCTAAGGTGCAATAGTACCTAAAAGAGGCTCAGCACTGACCAGGATGGAAATGGGGCTTAGCACTCCGAGGTCTGGATGTTCTCTGTTGAGCATGTGTCAGGAGTAGTGATGTAGGATCTGATGTTTATTGGTGGTGTTTGTGATTTAAGGGGGGCTTCACTGCTGTTTGTTGAATAGTTCATCTTTCAACTAAACCAGAAAATAAAACTGTGAGGAATTTTCTCCAAAGAGCTTTTTATAAAACACAAAACACATACACAGAAATATAATAAAACATGCCTTCAAATATGTCCAGACACATTTCAACATGTTACATCTCAGCTTTTGTCTCTTGAAGAATTGTTATTAGTATGCAGAGCTGGTGCAGTGCTTAATGTTCACATCTTGAGTCATATCTACCCCTGCTGGCACAGGTTCTGTTTTTTTTTCTCCCATGAGCTGTTCTGATGAATTTAAATAAAATCTAAATTAATTTCATAAATTATAGTTGATTAACCACTAAAACCACAAGACATGAAATTTAAACCAAACCTTTTAGAAAATTTCTACGGTATATTTAAAAACTATTGGATTGATAAAATCTACTTCTAGCTGTCAGTTGTCTAATATGAAACAAAGCCTACATAGATTCCTGTGACACAGCCACCACACCTTTGATCACACACTAATGTTATCTAACTGACTTTTATGTTTAACCCTGTCACTGCTCCCTTATCAAGGACCCCCTCATGTCCCCTGGAGCAGGTCACCTCCCAAGGGTCATATTGTCTCAGCACAGAAAAACACCGCACTCCATCTTACTAAATATGCATTGTATAAACCTACACTATACAATATTTTATATAAACATATGTTAGCCTAAATCACATATGTATTTATCTACAAGTACTGTTTGTACACGCACTCTCACACACTGATTTTTATAGGGTCTTAACATGGAGTTAAGATGGAATTCACCACTAGTACCACCGTGCAGCTGCCAACAGAACCTCTAAACCACAGCCCCTTTGCCCCAGAATATTTTTCCATCTTCCTCATCTCAACAGCCCACGGCAACGACATAGCAAGCAGCTTACGATAAAGCAAAGTGGGGAAAAGGGAGGTAGGAAGGGGGAAAGCAGGGGAGCTAGGCTGTAGATCAGGGCAGGGAGGATGACGGTGCGACCAGGAGGTGACAGGGGAATAACATCCCTTTCTCCTCAATCGACAGGGACCATAACTCCTGTCTCTCCAGGGACAGATTGAGAAAGGCAATAGCCCTAGGGTCTGTGGAGCACGCATGCTTAGGAGAATTGAAAGTTAAAAGAAAAACGCTGTTTGCTGAGCCACTGCCACTGATTCAGCCGACAGCACTGCTCTTAGCCACTGTAACTGTGTGTGTGTGTATGTGTGTGTCCGTTTTAAGGTGTTCATGGAAAGGCCCAAATGGAACCCTGTCATTATAATTTATTTAACAATATATCTTCAGGAGTTTTAAGCTTTCTGTACTTACTGAAGTCACTAGGAGGAAGGAAACTATTTCTGTACACTTTAACTTTCTCTCTTATGTGCAACTAGTCAGGTAACATTTCTTATGCAGAGTTTATATATCCCCCAGTCCTTTTTGGCCCAGTGTTTCTTTGTTAAGCTTTCATAGTGCATGATATAAGTAGTTTTAGTAAATGGCCGATACACTGACACTGACCATGGTCCAATAAACACAGTTTTTGTTAGCACCTGTGTCTCAACAACTAGCTGTGTTTTGCAATGACATTTAATATTTATGTTGTCTTGTTTATTTGGAACTTATATATATAAATAAATATCTTTAAAACATAATACCAACTTTTTAAAATAATACCTACTTAATTAAACAAAAGAGAAGCATTACTTGGAGTTTAATGGTAGGTAATAAAAGTTCCACTTGGCTCCACTGAAACAGCAAGACTAAGCAGTTGAGACCAAGTCAAGACCAAGGCAGGGTGAGACCGAGTCAAGACAACACGACCAGACACAAGGCCATTTTTTGGCATATACAATATACGGAAAATGTTACAAGCTACAACTATCCCTGCACTGACAGCTTCTGATTTACTGAACACATCTAAACCACGAAAAGTCAACCCAACCAACAAAGAGAAAGTGATAATGAAGTGTGTGGAAGTGACATGAGATTACAGAGATAGCGAGATTGCAAGCATGTACAGCAATTGTAAACAAAATACAAGGCCCATAAGCAGCAAAAAAGCTGCTATGGTTAATGACATGTCTGCAGATATTGAGGACTTGGTTTTGGTAAAAATAAAAACAAACAAACAGAAAACAGAGGAGTTTTTTTAATTTTGCAAAACAACCAGAGAGGAGATTTATTGTCACAACTGAGTAGTTGAAAGAACTGTGTCAGTATTTGCACTGACGGGACCACTGCCATGAAGGGATGGTGACAAGGCTTTCACAGTAGAGTCTGAGCTTAAAACCCAAATGTGTGAGTCACTCACTGCAACAAGGGAAACGCTAGTTGCAAAGACAATTTTCGGACATCCTGGACAGAGCAGTGGATGTTGTTAAATTAATCACATTAAAGACACATGTACTCTGTGTTAAGAAATTTGAGCAGAACATCATAGCCACCAGGAGCTCCGTGTCTGCCTATTGCCCATCCCTGCCAGAATAGTGGTTGTGTGCGTTATCTCAAGCTCCGGTATCCCATTAAAGGCAAGTAGTATACATTTTACCACTCCAATAGCCACTTGAGGTGTGTGTGTATTAGTCGACTGTGGGATGGTGTACACTTTAGACTGGGGTGACTCAAAGGTTGTCGTGACTGAAAAAAGGTTGAGAAACACTGGTTGAAATACTTGTTCTAGAAGTGATTTTTGTTTCAATTTAATCTTATGATGTCAGTTTGAGCTGGAGTCTAGCTTGGTTTATTACTAAGTTAACCTAACAAGTAATCAGATAGTTTTACCTGTGCTCCAGTGAGCCTGTTGGAGCTATTCAACCACATCCTTCACTCTGTTGCCTCAAATGACCTGCTTGTATAACATTCTTGTGCTAGTTTTGTGATAGACTACTGAGGAAGAGACTGCATCACCCGTCTGTGGCAGCTAGAGAGAAGCTGACGGTTGTACATAACCCATTACTTGGGCAATGTGAGTATAGAACTGTAGTACTGGAGTCAAGATCATGTGACCCCCAAAAATGAAGTTGACTCTTTGACACTTGAGTGATAACTTCTACTAAAGCAAGGTTGTGATGGTTATCACAAAGGAATTCATTCCAACTACACTCTTTTTTGATCAAACATAGTTATACGTAGCTGTACATATTAGTTACATCTAGTTATCACACCAGTGGTACAATACAATTGTTGCCTATGATAATATTAACTATGATGAAATGACAATGGAAAATGATGTCTAGATACTGCAGGTCTGTAGCCCCAGATTGTGTCTGTCATGTATTAATTATACAAGAGTAACACAGATAACCAATTGATCAAAATAAAAAATATAAAAAATCGAATTTGAAGGCATTTGAAGGATGCTCTTCTTACCATCCAGATAAATAAATAATGAGATGCACTGGACAAAAACAATATTTATAATGTTACCCAGTTTTGAGTTGTATAATGTATTAAGAAATACTAAGAAATACTGCTAATTTAGGTAAACTAGGTCATGTTTTATGATAGATTCTTGTTTTTTGCAGTGTTTCCCAATCATTTGGTTTATCTTATAACCACAATATGAAAAGAAGAGGAAACTGATATAAAACAAAATGTACTGATAAAATATTATAAATTGATCACTGTATGTTATGAACTGTGGGTGGGTGGCGGTAGCATCTAAATTTTATTGCATGTAATGGTGTAGTAATCATTGCAACATGGCAAACTGTTTAACTGCTAGGTGATAAAAGAGCAAGTGCTGTGTCAGCAAACAAATCACAACTCTACACACCTTTATTTGTTTTGTTTGATTCTTATGTCTTTCTCTTCTCTTTTCTTATTTCTCACTCTTTCTCTTTCTTTCACTTTCATTTCTTTCTCTTTTCTATTTTGCCCTCTTTATTTTTTTGTCCATTTTCATACCCTCTGTCACTTCTCCTACTCCTCTACAGCCACGGTTTCCTGTTTGAAGTAGGTGGGTGGAGTGGTGAGAAGGCTTTTACAGCCTGATCAATTTTACAGTGGCTTATTGAATAGCTTTTAATGCCCTCCTTTATTTTCAGTTGTAACCCAGAGTGTCTGCTGCTTTAGGGCTGATGTGATGGCTCACCAGAGAGAGAGAGAGAGAGACAATAAATTTTGATACATCATCTGTGGAAAAATTAAACATGTTTAATCATTGATTTGTATCGACTCATCATGGTAACATTATCCCAGTGGACGAGGGTAGGCAAAAAAAATGGCCCATAAAAGAAAATGTTGAGTTAGTTATGATATTTTAAAGAGTGTAGATGACAAAATTCAATATTGGTATTAACCAACTTTCTTTGTCTAATATACAGTGTATTGATTGAATTCAGTGTAACTGTTAAATACATAATACATTTGATCCAGTAACTATTTTAACAGGTTGCTGCAGCCGATAAATCGGGATATCTATGTGAGGAAAGTTCAAATAAGAGTATAAGGCAGCTGTGACCATATGTTTTAATGGTCAAAGAATTAAGAATTAAAAATTAAGTTTTGGATAGTCATTTTCTTATGGGGCTGTATGTTAAGATAGAATATTGTGATCATTTTGAAACATAGGACAATTTTCTCATACTGTTTAGAGGAAAGCCCATGTAATGCCAAAGGTGCCATTTTTATCTTCTAGTAATTCTGCTTCTTTGATTGAAACTTTAGGTTTGGGATAGAGTAACTTTCTGGACATGCCTTCTGTGGCAGCAGTAGTTCATTAAAATGACATCTAAGGCTAAACAGTTTCTTATAATGCATAAAAACAAACATCGTAAATGTAATTTCTTTCAGTGTACTGTATTCGCATGCTTGTTTCCTTTAACCTTTCTCTGACGCTTTGTTTTCTATATAAGTCTTAGCAATATCTGCACATTCTTAATTGTACATTTTAAATAATAAAAAAATAGACACAATTTGACTGTAAATATATAGATAATTGATAGGCAAGCAGTTAGAATTAAAGGAATGCAAGTTGTTTGCTTTCACAGCCACTCTAATGTATTATAATGCATCGTGTAAATGTATGTTTTTAGTTTGTTGTACTGTGATTGCCATCACATACGCTACGATTCTCCACAACCTGTCGTGCACTCTGGTGCATGATAGGTAAAATTGGAATGTGTATGCACCAAGATTTATCTTCTGCATATAAAAAAAAATATCAGGATCGTTAAGTCCTACTCTGCTGCCATCAAGCTGATGAAAGTTGGAAAGCACACACACAGATAATGCCTTGTGTGTGTGTGTGTATAAGGGATATGAAAAGGTAGATTGACTTTTAATATAAACTGTAGAGGTGTCTACTGTCATCCGCATAGCAGTGCCCTTTGTGTCCCCGCCAGGTAACCTCATTCTCTCTTTGACAGACACACAAACACACACACAGTATGAGAGAAGGGAATGACTGTTGCACTGTGTATTTACATGTATGCAAACAAAAGTCTTTGAACAATTATAATGGTGCATTTCTCATGCACTGTACTTGTTTCTGTTTATTTTGCAAATACTGCATAAAGCTTGTAGAAGATCTGTGTGTGGAGAAGCAAATGAGTGGACCAGCATCTCTCTCTCTCTCTCTCTCTGTCTCCCTCTCTCACTCTCTCAATTACACACATGCGATACATAAAACACGCACACAAACACACACACGGGGACAGGTTAGCCCTCCTCCACACCGGCACCTGCTCCGCTGAAGGTGAAAGAAGTGCTCACTTGAGCTCATTGAAAAGTAGATGTGACAGTAAATTTTTCAGACCCTTGTGAGATGGGAGATCTTGTTATAGCAGTCAGGATGGGGGTCAGGGCAGTGGCTGCTTGATGATTGAGGAAAAGAGAAGTAAATTCATTCTGCTTCGGGCACTTTGTCAAGTGCCAGTAGCTTACCGTTGAGAGCCACTCACCCATCACCGTGTTACGGCCCCAGAGGTCACCTCCACTGCCATAAATCTGCCTCGCCTCCTCGCCTGCTAAACCTATTGCCTTCCCCTGGCTGAGCGCGAGCAAGAGAGAGGATGCAGCATCTGCTGCTGCTCCTCATAGTCACTCAAATGAAAAAAAAAGACAGAGGGGAGAATATAGATTGTCCTTTTGATGCTGCTCATGGTGTAAGAGCAGGACACTGGTTGTGCTCTGCCACAGTGGGGGTGTGTATATTTGGACTAATGGCTGGGTTGTGTGCGTGTGTGCATGTGAAAGGATGGCTATTTGTGGTAAGGGGCTTTATCTGTATGTGTGTACGTGTTGTTATTAAGAGTGATACAGTGTATTTGAATCTGTAGAGGCAGTATTCTTGGGCTTTGAAAACAGAAAACTGCACCCAATAAATATAAGGTAAGGTAAGGTAATAAGCAGGTTGATAATCATCACTTGTCTTAGTATCATCTGCGTTATGTCAGTTATCTGCCTGAACCACTTTTCTTTCTCAAATCCACCAGTATGTCACTTGTCAAAAGCTATTGTCTGACCTGCTATTACTCACTTCAGTCCACAGTAAAATTCTCTTCAGTTTGTACAGTACATATAAGGTCGTTATGGTGGCTGGTGGGAAATATATTTGACAGTGAATACTGATGTTTGCATCTTGCATGTCCTACTTGGTCAGTTTTGGGCCAGTAATGCTTTTTACATATTGAAAACTGTCTTTCAGTTACTGTAAGCTTCAACTTTTCAACATTCAACAAAGACATCACCATTCTGTAACTTTCACTTAGTTGCTTTTACAGAACTTTGGTTGGATCCCAATTCCTTTAATTGATCGTTCTCAACCCTCTTCCCCAAAGAGTGCAGAGAGAGCCAAAGCTTTTGATTTGGCTGAAATTTGACACGGGAAATCTTTTACTCTTTAGTGTGTGTTGGATTTCTGATGCTTAGCCTCATATTCTCTCATAAGGTCACACAAAAACAGATACAGCATACATAAAACCCAAGGGGATCCTGTTCTCTCTTTTTCTAAATTGATAATTGATATATTGTGAAATTATTGATAACTTTTGCCATATGCTAACATTTTCCTTGGAAGGTGGTAGATGACTGAAGTCAGAAGGAAAAAGGATCTGGGTCTGGTGTTGGTGTCTTTGTGTTTTTATGTGGGTGTGGGTGTGTGTGTGTGTGTGTGTGTGTTGGCACAGGCTTGTCCATATGTGTACAGATTGAGTGACTGCTTCTTTCTTACGTGTGTCATCATGCACCATAATTACACCTGCCCCAACTTTGTGTTCATATGCATTTAGCTACCCATGTGTACATACTTGTTTGTAATTGTGTATGTGTGTGCACATGCCTTTCAAGCTTGTAATGCATGAGTGCTTGCCTGCTTTCAATATAGCCTCTTATTAGGTGGTGATTATCCTGCCTGTATCTGGCTTCTTTCAGCTGTTGACTGGAAGTTGGAGAGGCCAGGGGCACCCTGGGAAAAAAGAAGTGAAAAACTTCCTGAACCCAGCTTTCACCCTCTGTCTCTTAACTTCAGTGTACCCTGTCTATTATTCATACTGGTGTTTTTTTCTGTAAACATAGGAAAACTCTGAATTGAGAAAAGAAATCTGTATGCGTTGCTTTTACTATAGTATGTTTTGATACAATGATCCCTAATTTAGGCCAACAAAGGGACTGTAGCCATTTAAGTTCACCCCTTTTTTATATTTACCTTTATTCTATTTGTTCTGTAATAACCCTGAAATTAATGGCCATCCTTGTTCACAGATATTTTCACTGTATGTTGTTGATTATTGTTTCAAAGAGATACATAATGCAGTATTTTAGCAACCATTTACGCATTGGCTGCACCTACCATGTGTGGGATCTGTACGTGCGGTTGATCACCAGTGTCAACTGCAGGCTTATACGTGTCTTTCCTCTAATGCTTAATGCTAAACACTAAACACAACTCAGAGCTTCCATCTAGAAATAGACATTTTTTGCACAAATAACCACAGTTGACAAGCACTATGTTGTCCCCGGTCTGCCCTTTCGGCACATACAGTACACACATATGCAGACAGTTTTCTGTTCCACTACTTGTATAGCACCACTGAAGATGGAGACTGCTACATCATGATCTAAAAAAATACTCTGTGAAGCAGGAAAATGATAAGAAAAACAAGAAGCCAAAACAAAAGAACAAGAAGAAGTAAAAGATAGTGGAGTGGGAGAAAATAGTCCGGCAGGATCCTGAGGGCCTGGCTAGGGTCTTCATAAGAGCCCATACATCAGCTGTCACCTTATGGGCTTCCAAAAAGCCACAACAGAGAAACACAATAGACTGGACAGATGGTCCCAAACAAACTGCAGTGGGTTTGATGCTATTAAAAGCTGTTTACCTCATGCCAGATGCCAGCAAATATAGTGAATGCATTGTGTGATAATTTCTGAATGACTAAATGTGTGTGTATGTGTGATTGGCTACCAGCTTCTAGTGTTTTAGTAATTCCTCTGTGTGTTTTTTGGTATAGTTGTTGCTTGAGTGAGAAATGTGAAAGTGTGTGTGTTTGTAGTTTTCTCATAATTAAGATACAATCAAACTAATGGTGTAATACAAACAAAATCATGATTGATTTGCACACGGTGGATGCCAGCCAACTCAGTAGGCCATGACGAACTTTTGGCTGATGACCAATAACCAGACACACATAAAACAGACTCCCCCTCTTTCTGTTACTCGCTCCCTCCCTCCTATCCTCTCATCCTTCCGCTCCCCTTCATCTGCTCTTTTAAATAGCAGCTCTGTCACCTCAGAATGATGAACTCCTTAAATGCACTGACCTTTCTCCTTCGGACTAGTCTCCCGCCCTTCTGCACTCTTCCATGTAGATACGACAGAGACAGATGAAGATATTTTGCGATGTGTGTGCATGCATGGGTATCAGAGGGGGTGGTGGTCAGGAGTGTTATGCAGTGACACAATGAAATTAGTTTTGGTGGTGGTGGATCGCAGTTGACCCACCTTCAGAGCAGCAGTCAAACAGGGCGATTAATCCAGTCACAGGAGCAGTTGATGAGCAGTCATCATGGGCAAGAGTCAAGAGAAGGCAAGAGAGGGTTCATGACAAAAATATGACTACAGTTGTTTGTTCCAATATATGTGTAAGGTTTGAAATATCAATTGCTAGAGTGCTATGGGCATCTATGGATATCTTTATCGATAAAGCCCATTTTCTGCTTGTCTAGGCTTGTAGGCTTGATGCTGCCTGATCCCCTGTTGGTGTCCTACAGCCAAAAAAAACAAACCCATGTGCCTCTGCAAGTCTGACCATTCACTGTCATGAAAAGTTTATACAACAAAAGTTGCAAATGCAGGAGCAGGTCATATCTGAATTATATTTATTATATTATATTATAGCATTAATAAATGTGCAGTTTCTTTAACGTGAAATGTAAAATTTATGTAAACTTTTCAATTCATGATCTCTCTGAGTGGAAACAATAGATATTATCAGAAACATAATTGTGTCAGAGAAATCAGGACATCTTATTGTCAAAAGCTGTTTAAGCTGTTGCTATTAATTACATTTCATAATGTATATTATTATCACAAGGAATGTACAATTAAATGCTATAGAAACATGAGAAATTAATTGTCACTGTGGGCGGACTATCAGAACCTAATATATTTGCTGGACAAGTTAATGTTGCCTTCAAAACTAATTTGTTGGGGATAGTCTTTAGCAGTTTGATGCAGTTTGCTCCAGAACATGCACCCAGTGTTCTCGGACATTATATACAAGCTGTTGAAATCATCAAATAACAGAACTTCAATGTATATTGCCAGCAAACTTCCCTAAAGTGAGGTGTTGTCCCACTGGATCCAAGTATTAAACCTGGTGTCCATCAGCAGTCATCTGCTGCTTGAGTCATTTGAAATGTCCTTGAACAACCCATACGGTACCTGCTCAGTCATTGTAAGACAACCCAGATGAAAGCATCAGCTACAGTAAATGAGAAGAAAGTCAGAAATGGATAAATATGGTATCATTAGCCACGCTTGTCTTACTTTCTTGGTTTTCTGCTTTAATTGCCTCCAGTGTACAATCTTCCACCTTTAGGTCATCCTTTATAATTCTGTCTTTTTACCTCCTATTTGGTTTAGATCAATGTATCTTACAGATCACAAAGTGGGGATATCTTCTGTTCAGTTTTACTGGTGGTTCACTTGGTCAGTAGTGAAATATTTAACAATGTTACTATATTTCATTTGCAGTAACTAACTAATGACTGCCTGTCTGTATGATCCAATTATTTAGCTATTAATTGATCAGTCTTTCAGGCTGGATCAGTGATAGAACAGAATGCTTATTCTGAACGCTTCAATGACAGATTATATAGGATGCGCAAGTAGTTAAATTGTAACTAGCTCTTTCCTAGAAATTGCAACATTCTACTAATAACTTCATCCATATAGGTTACTATAAGATATTTACATTTCATACATTGTCTACATACATCTAAATATTGTCAAGGCATACAATGTATGGAGATGAACCAGTAAAACTAGCATATAGCTTATCATATAAATACGAAATAGAAAAATCACATCAACAGTTTTTTGATGTTTCAGGAGGAATATTTATGTTGTAAAATAAGCATAAAATCATTTCATGTCTCATTATGTAAATATGTAAATAATAATATGTGTGTGTATTTATTTACATATCTATGCAGCAGAATTTTTTGGCAGCACTGTTTGGCAGACTTAATGCTGCGTCTGTCTGTCTTTAGGTCAGCTGTCCATTCCTTGTGCTCCTGAGAGACTAGAAAATCCTGTGAGCCAAATCTCCAAAGGCACTCGTCTGCATCTGAAGGTAACTTACTACTTACGTGCACATATGGACAACAGGGTTTGTTAGTCACTCCAGAGAGACCTTGAGCCTTTGGTAACAGGGCAGTTCAGGGGTCAACAGTGGCATTTAATCTTTGACCTTAGGACAAAAACAGACTAGAGTAAACGATAACTGTGTTGGCCTAACACATTCAAAAGCAGGACGTCTATTCATCTTCTGACCGACTTAGTTCATTGTGGTTTGATTAGTTACATTTGATTAAACTTAATTTTTGCATATTATAAGAAATACAATTCAGCTATTAATACTATGTGAAAATCCTTTGCACATTTTAGCCATACAGAATTCTAGTATTTTAGTAAAAGTACTTAATCACTAACACATACCCATTCATTTTGTTATATTTAAATATTTTTTAAAAAGTAAAAAAAATTATGCCTAAACCTTTCCCCACATGCTAGTCATCACTATTTAGTATTTTCTGCTAAATAGTGGTAATGAACATGTACAAACTAGTCATCTTCAGACATGTTGTAAACACTCTTAAAATTGAAGTTTATTTATTGCATTTCTGATGACATTATTTGGGTTTCAGTTATTGGACAGTTAACATCAGATTCAACATAACAACAAACATTTTTCCCCAAAACAATTATTTTCTTTTAACTTGAAATTATCTCTAATAAATTAGAATATATATTTCTGTAAAAACAGAGATCACTTCCCACTTTCTTTAACACACATACACAACAGCCTGATCAGACTCTGTGCATATCCATATCCCCCTAGTGGTCAGTAACAGAACCTCATCTCATGTCAATACATAATCACTTCAACAAAATGCTTTAACTTGAGTTCAGTTTGTCTTTTGAATCCCAAATTGTTGAAGTAACTGACTGTTGTAAAACAAGAGAGATCATTTTATATGAGTAATGTTTATTTGAGAATATATTTCTGCACATTGCTTTTCCAGGTTGGAGTCAGCTGAGGATCATTAATACTTTTTGAAAGAAGAGGTTTCACTGTAATCACTTTTTTTTTGTTGAGATAGTGATTCAAAGTTGCGCTTAAGCCTGCTAAGTTTTTTTTGTGTGTTGCTATTCAGTGTGGTGACCTCAACAGTGATTTTAGCTCCTTAAGGTGATTCAAGGGCCTATCAGAAGCAAATGTCACTTTTTATTAGTTTCTGAACACACATTGAGGAGCTTGCCCTGTGCACCGATTCGTCAAGTGTGAAAACAGGCCACCCAATGATTTCCTTATGTGCCTGCTTTGACTGAAAGTCTGTGGTTAAAGGGTCCCGGTAATATGTCAAATTGGGGCTCATTGACTCTCTATGTGATCCTTTTCACCTTTTCCCCAGCACTCCACCTATGGTGCTGTAGTTAGCTTCATAAGATGGTCTCTCACAGCGTGATGGCTGGTGCTGCTGCAAGAAAAAACTTACTGTAACTTTATTGTTTTTTGCTGGGCTGAAGAACACAGAACATCTGCTACTAAACTCAGTTGACAGTTTATAGGTCCTGATAACGTGGGCATATTCATGTGTACAAACCACTTTGCCACCAACACCTTTAAGCTGGGACCATGTAACGCAGGACTGGCATCACACCTTTTTCTGGAAAAGGGACTGACCATCTCTTTGTCTGAAACACAGAGTATGTTTATGAATTTTAATTACATAATGACAGAGATCTGCAATACTGTGCAGCCATGTTTATTAAAAGCGTAACCAATGGTGCTAACCACATAACATAGCACACTCATGGGGAAAGCTATAACCGTGACCGCAACTCGCTCACAATAGCCAGAATGTCCCAATCACTTTATGTCTCCAGCCGCTTTGCCTTGCTGTTGGTGTTCCACGGGCATCTTGCCTCTCTCAATGACTTTGGATCAACACTGTGGTTTTGCTGGTAGCCATGTACACACTCTGTTGATACTCTGGTAGTGTGTAGATCTCTCTCCTCAACAGAGGGCGCAAGGTTAACATGGGCACGTAGGCAGGGAACATACACGCCTCAAAACCCCCAAATGTCTGAATCCCATGCTACAGAAGTGGCCAGTGAGGGATGATACTTATCATTTAACCAAATTATGTCACATAACTTTTTTTAGGACTACAGAGCCTTCATATTAAGTGCTAAAAAGGTACTTTTACTTGAACCTTTAAATGAATTCATTTATTTCATTTGGCATTGTAAGTGAAATTGTCAAAATAGACACTCACAGTGAAGTATTTTACTTACTGTTCATGAACAGTGTAAACTTTAATGTATAAGTGTAACATAACAGTGACAAGGTATGTGTGTATGTTAAAATTATGCAATCTAACTGAAAAGAGTATATTTATTGTGTCACAGCTGTATTTAGTTAAAGTCACAAAAAGGAGGAGAGTATGGAGAAGGGGTCTCTGATGAAAAGGTTGTCTTAATTTTTTTCTGTCTGACAAAAGATGTCCTGCACTCTGAATTATAACAGCAAACATAATAAATGGTTAAAATGAAAGCCAGCACATCTTTGAGTCAAAGACTGAGAACCACAGCTGGTGTGTTCCTCCAGCCCTTTGATAACACAGAAATGATCACTATCACAATCATTTTCCCGCATATTAAGAAAAAGCATTTACTACATAAATAAATACATTAAATTTATTTGAATGTAAAACAAGAAGCTTTATGAAAAATTTAAATAAAATATAGTTTTTACAGCATATGACTTTTACTTTCTTTCTACCTTTTTCGCCTTTGGTGAACTGCTACTGCACAACAACTTCCAACTGTCCTACGTCCGATGTGATCAAAACTGACTTTGCTCTCCACCCAGTTTTGTTTTTCTTCGCAGCCTTTGGGTGGTCTGTGTTTCTCTCTCCCACCCTGTTTCACTCTATATCTCTCACTCATTGTCAAGTTCACAGCGTCTGTTTCTCTTTGACTGCTCCGGGACCCAGGCACGGTCCGAAACTCAATACCTGCGTATACACAATTAAGTTCACACCAGAGGTTATTGAATGGAAGTGTGGTCTCATTCCACAAAATGTGCAAGTCAATCAAAGGACAGGAGTGTGTGAGTGTTTATGTGTGGCTGGTTAGTTGGTCAAGGTTAACTAAATGATGTGAGCTGGAGTTCTCAGGGCAGTTCTTTGGTTTCAGCACAGGCAAGAGTCAGAGGCTCTGTTCTGTTTGGAGACTTCGCCTCGACAGGTTGTCTTATCCAATCACAATCAGGCATACATTTTTGTAAGTACAGTGATTGTTTACAGCAGTGTTTGGTTCTTGATGGTAGTTTTATGTGTAAAGATCTTGCCTTCATGTACCTTAACTTTTCACCTGCTGCTGTATTGTGAAACACAGTTTCATGTACTGTACACAAATATGAAGGCAAGTTAAATTATGAGTTGATGATAAGTGACATGTGATGACAGCAGAAGTAAACACAAGGAAGATATTTCTAAATTTAAACCAAGAATATTTTTTTCAATCCGCAAGAAAGACAGAACTTTACAGATCAACTGAAATCTTTTGTAGTATAGTAGCAAAAAAAGGAGAAGAAGCTGAAACAGCTGAACTCACCCTATTTGACCTTTCCAGCCTGTTGAGTGTTTCAGTTTTGGGCCCGTTAGCCACAGCTCCCTCTGAGTGCTGTTCACACGCGATTGGGAGTCCCATGACAGGCCAGCTGGAACTTCCAGTCCACCCCCAACACACACAGACACATACAGACACACACATACAGACATAAATCGTCCATGGAGCTACCACTGGCCAGCCAACCTGTCAGTCATTTAACGGGAAGGTTGTGCTTGTGTGTGTTCATGTGAGGGGGGTTGGGGGGTCTTATAGGGATTCCTGTTTTCGCTGGGGTGTTTCTGTCTTTCCTGGCAGGGGGACTGCTGGTGTCATGTCTGTCAACTTTGGGACTAACAAGTAATAAAATATACACCAGAGTTACTGATATGAGGATTTTGGAGCTGTTTTGTGACACTTTATAATCTTTTTTTGCCAAACACATTCTTAACATAACATTTTCTTTTAAATTTCTGTCAGTATAAAAAATCCTCAGTAATAGCATTCAGAGTATAGGACTGAAAAGCTGTACTTAGAAACCCAAACTAATTGTTTTTCTGGAACTGTAGGAACTAGAATCTCTGGTTTGAAATAGGTTTTGTTGTGTTTTTTATAGGTTTTTGATTAAAATTCCCCCATACCATGATAGAGTGATTTCTTTTGGACAAACAATAAAACCATTTTTCCTCACCTGGAGGCAATTTTCACCATGTCACACATATTGGACTTGATGTTTTTTAAATTGTAGTGAAGCTCTAATATCTGTTACAAATATCAGTGTATCCATTTTGTGTATGTGTTATTTGTAACATAATTTCTACTCTCTTTTTCATAATTACCTGATGGTGCAGAATACACACGTAAAAATCTGTATTTGACCTCTGACTTTGTTCTGTTATTTCAGATGTCACAAACATAAATAAACAAATAAAATGTACTAATTTATAAGAGTACAACAACAATAATAATACACTATTATTATTGAGATATGATGTAAGTGCAGCCACATTCACCAGTCATTAGGCCAGATATTAGTAAATCTGTCAAATTGACACACCGTTCCACTGGGTGACATTTTCGTTAATCCAAAACGCCTGGTTGAGATACTTCTAACAAATATGGCCCAAAATGCTAATGATAAGTGACATGATGCTAATGATTAATGTGAAGTGTAAAACACTTCAACAACTAAAGGGATTTGGTGTATTTATGGTATGGTAGAGTTGCTTCTGTCCTTTTTCTGTAGTTTCAGAGTTAGCCTTACAAACAAATTCACAAAAACATATACACCCTGTAAATGTTGATAAGTCACACACAAACACATACACATACACTTGAGCCTCTTTATTAAAAGTGGATATGTCTTGGGGGGAGAACCAGTCATGTTCTATTAATCAGAAGCAACCAGTGGTGATTGATCAATTAGCCCTGCTTAAAGCTGGAGCTCACACTAATCAATACCACTGATCACAAGCTGAAGGTTTTTCATTAAGACCCACTGCTCTGCATCAGTAGACCCCATTAGCATATACTGTACCAAAAGGGCTACAAGGTATACAAATATTAGAGTGAAAATATACACACCTGTGCCAAATAGCGTTGCCTTCCATTTAGGGTATTTGTGTGGGTCAATAAGAAAGAAATATATAAAATCACAGTTACAGTTTGTGTCATTTACAAAGCATTTTCTGACCTTGACTGCTTAAGGATCTATATTTTTAAACTCACACTGTAGCACATTAATTTTTCTATGTAGAAAATAGAATTGGACTGGATTATATTGCAAGATGATCAAATGCTAAAACAATCATGTGTCACACACAAGCACAAAATGGACGTTTAGAAATGCAGTCAGTGCCTCTCTGACACGTCATTTTATAAGAACTCTCACTTCATAACATTGGAGTCCAAGTGGTTTTGGTATATTAATAGTTGAACTGATGCATCCAGGTGACTTGTGTTGGTGCATTCCATGCACAATTCTGTGGCTAAGATTGTACGCTAAAATAGTGTCCCAAAATATAAACATGAATCATATTGTCTCCAAATAATCTTTATGGTTCCATAGTGACTATGTCTGGCAGTATTTCCCTTCTTTTTAGTCCACTCATTGTCAGCCTTTTTGTTAGTTACCTGAAAAACAGCGGATGTTGCTGCACCACTATGATATTTCTGATCCACGACCCCATTGAACCCACGGGATCATCCATAGCCTAAAACACAAAAACACTGGCCTGTTACCACTGACAAACTCACCTTTCTCACCCTTTCCTAGTCCTCACTGGGGCCAAGAGCCATTGTTTCACTTAAACAATCCTCATTGAATTAAAAACTGGCTGTAACGCTTTGTTCAGTGAAGCTGATGGATACTGCTGTCATGGGTCCTATCGTTAATATGCCATCACTGTACCTCACATCCTTAGCAGACAGGCAATGCTGAGCTTATTTCCTCCATCTGTAGGTGAATGTGTGCACACATGCATCTAAAGTGTGCTTGTAGATGGGTTGAATGAGTAAGAGACGAGGTTGATGGGTGGGTCATTGTGGTCATGTGATAGCATTAAATCATTCGACACAGAGAAGAGCAGATAAGCACTGTGACATGAGGAGTTTTGGTTGCTAAAAACACTGCAGCATGCAAACACACTGATCAGTCAGAACATTGTAACATTACAATAAGTCATTGATTGATTGTTGACTTACATAATCATATAAGCATTTCTGAATAGATACAAGAAAGTTGTGACTTCAGTCAGTCTTTACCTGTAACTTCTGTTTGTGTGTTTGACCACATTTATTCTTGAGATCTCTTGAGAACATATATATATATATATAATACATTTTCAGGGACACCAGACATTATATTGAGATCCAGTACAACACTACAACAATTACAGTATTACCTTTTTTACCTATTTATCTGCTGTGTCAAAATGATGTTGTGTTCATTCAGAACTCCAAACAAGAGTAGTTAAGTGTTAGAACAAGATGAAAAGAGACAAAATAACTTTGCTGTTTGACTCTTGTATGTTAACACATAAGCATGTGTGTGAGCGCTTGTATCTCCATGTGGTTTACCGGAAAGGAAGGGAGTTGGTCGCATTGATACTGAGGCAGACAGGAAGAGATCATCCTGGTGTTACCGTGACTGGGGTTGAGCCCTCTGCCTCCTCAGGCCTATACACAGTGCATGCACAGGTTATTGCATATCAACTTACACATGTGTAGGAACACTGATACACACAGAGTTTAAACATGAATGTGTTTCTCCTTATGGCCTTTCAGCTCTCATCTTTTACCTTTTCACTACTGCTGGCTTGTCATTTTCCTGATTCGTTTCGTAATCAGTCTTCCCATATTTATAAATTTTAGATCCTCCCAGCCAGTCTGCACACATGCACATCTGTGCACATTTTTGACAACTTGTGCTAATGTCCAAAGATTTGTATGGGTTTTTCACTGGGATGGCAGGGCAGCAGAATGATATTTCCGTGAACTGTGGGGTGGGTAGGATGGATAGACGGATGACACAGTATCCACCCCCACTGGGGAAAGGAAGTCTCTATCAGAACACAACAGGAAAGAGACAGAGCAAAAACAAGCACATTTCTTTTTGGACATTAAATCACTTCCTGTAGGGCTTTGGCTGTCCCCCACCATCCTCAGCTACCAACTCTCAGCTCAGTTTAACCACCCTTTAGGTGGAGACAGACATTGATCTTCTCATTTTCAGTGTGGATAAAAGTGTGTCTCTCTGAGGTATTGCATTGATGAGTGAGATGACTCATCAATAATGAAGAGGCTGAAGACTATGTGTAGATCAACTGTACTTTTATCTTATAACAATACAAAACACCCTTTACTCTTGAGTTGTCTGCATACTGTATATTATCCTGTGCAGCTTGCAAATCTGATTTATCACAGCAACTTGCAGATGTGATGAGTATCATAGGATACAAGTGCCATATAAATCCCTGCACCCTGACAGATCACAAGTCCACAGTCTGGACTTAGTGCTTTGATCCTCATCCAAGAACAAACACAAAAAGACAAAACGGTTTGTGTTGCCGGTGCAGGAAAAGGATTTTTCAGTGGCAGCAGGAAAAGAACAATTGTTTTCATCCAAAAAAACAAACAATAGACTTACATTGCCTGGTTGTATTTTTTTCCAGGTTGTGTGGTATCAGGCTTAAATAATCCTCATATATATTATAAATGCAGCTTTCTCACCATGTAGTCCTCATCCGGGGCACAGTTGTAAAAAAATATGACTTCCTTCCTGTAGGCAATTTCCTGTTTGTGTCTGAATGCAGGTCAGGATAGGGGGATAGTGGTCCCTACCCCATCCTTCCCCATAGGTGACCCGAGTCTTCATGATGCAAAATGCTGTGGATCATCATTACTGTGAGCAATACCCAGTTCCCCTATTTTGCCACTTCTCACAAACCTTTATATTCTTTCTTTCCTATTCTTAGCACGCAGAATAAGACAAATTAGACTGTGCCAGAAAACACCTATAAATGCCTGACTAGATCTGGAATAAGATTATCTGGGCATATGGAAGCAAAGCTGCTTTCACACATGCACTGGAATCCTGACTTTCTCGTGACTTTACCTGTGTGAACTGCACGTGAGAACACAAACATCCGAGTCAGTCCACATGAAACATTCCATGGATTTTTTCCTGTGAACCCCCTAGTACAAAGTCTGTGTCATGTCAGTATGAGCCCAGGTGTGCACACAGGTAATTCTCCGGGGTAGTTACATGGAGTGACTGGGCACAATTATCATGTTTTCTTTTGTATTACATTTTGCTCGTTCATGAAGCCGAGGTTTCTAATCACGCGATTTGCTCTGCTACCATGCGAAACAAATATCAAATGATTTCCGAGGTGTACTTTTTCTGTCACGCGTGCCTCTTGCACACTCAACAAAGAGACCTTCCCTCCCTGAAATCAAACGGATTATTTCCCTTGATGTGAGAACACATTTCGAACAGAGTCAGGACCTAATAGTCTGGATAAAGTCCAGAGTGCAAAAGTGAAAACGACTCAAGATTAACTTGAATGTATGAAAGATAAAAGTACCACATCAGTTGTCAGTCATCTGATCCCATCCCAATAACGCATGCTTTTCACTTACTGAACAAGCTGTAAATGCAAAACTCAGCATTTGTTTATGTGCATGCATTATAACAAGTATTTAACCCTTTAAAGCCCAGTCCAACAAATAATAGTCACAACATCCTATTTTTTTAACTGGAGTGTGTATTGCACACTTTGTTGAAAAACATAAAGAAAAATTTTAAGAAATTATTTCTAAATGTAAGATTTTTTATGTATTACATTTAATACATCAGAATTTTATGATAATTATTTAATCAAAAGATTTTTGTGTATCAAATATGATACCATTGGCCTTATAGGGTTAAGGTAGTTCCTTTTTGTTTACTATTATGTTAGTTCATTCCATTATTTATAATATAAATAATGGA